>KZ652031.1:184809-209972 GCA_001010745.2 Gerris buenoi
GTTTTTTGTGAAAATCAATGAGTGATTTAAGTGATAATGAAGAATATGAGGAGAATAATACGCCTTCCGAAATAATTAATTCGGCACAAAATACAACTAATGAATTGATGTCATCTTTATCAAAAGAGAAATACGAGCTTACATACAGGAAGTTTATTTTTTCTGTATTTATTATTAAAATCTAACAATCGTAGATAAAGTACGGTACGCAACCCGTGCGAAAACGGCATTTTGCATTGCTCGTGTGGTTTTACTACCCTCGCTTTCGCTCGGGTGTAAACTCCACCCTCGCATGCAAAATGCTACTTTCCACACTCGACGCGGTAATGTACTATTACCAACCCCATTTCAATTTTTCTTATTTCTGTGATAATGTAATTATTACATCAGTACGGTTTCCGAATTTTGACGAGTAAACATCAAAAATTCCGTTTTGTGTTCAAATAAAAATGTAGTCAAAGAAAACTCCGGAAAAATATCAACAGTGATCAATCAATCTCACAACTAAGCGGGAAATTTTAGAAGACATCGAACATAGATTACTGTCGGAAACGAAAATCGTAGAAAAATTTCAACATTCCAAAGTCGACCTTATCAACGATTACAACAAACAAAGATAAGATAAACATTGTTATCGCTTCGGGGTCAGAGAGTTCATTGAAACGTCTTCGTAAAGCTTTACGCGAAGACGTTGAAATTGCGCTTCCAAATTGGTTGAAAACAGTGAGAAATTCCAAATCTCATATTTCCGCACGTTTGCTAAAGATGAGTCTAAAGAAATATGCGACTCAATCGGCTCCAAAAATTTGGATTGTTCAGATGGATAGCGGTAGAGATTCCAAAAAAAGAAGTAATATTTCTTTTAATGTTATATAGTTATATAAATGGCGAGGAAAATTAAGTCAACGAAGATAATATGAAAGTGCCTAAATAAATATACTTTTTCTTTTAATATTTTTGGTATTTCAACATCGAATTAAAAATAAAAATTAATTTATTAAGGTCAAATAATTACATTCGGTTCTAATGTGGGAGGCTTTTCTGCTTTTAATATTGTTTAATTAAACAAAAATAAACTTAAATGAATTTTTTAAAAAAAAGAGTAATTAAGTATGTATAATATAAGCAAGTAAAAGTAAAGTGGTGAATTCTAGCGGCAGTCTGTTGAACCATTCTAAACAATAAATCATGAGCTACCTTAAACAATAATTATAAACTTTATTTAATACTGCTAATTATATTTTAATGATTTGTATTAATCCAGTCCATTTATTAATTAATTTAATTCTTCTTAACTAAATATGGTCTTAGGTAATTTTACTTATCAATCTGTTACTCTGATAAGTTATCAGTGATAATGATAACACACCGTGAAGACGGTATCGCTGAAAAATAAAATTTATTACCATATAAATTTTACAAATCTAATAGAAAATACGCTGTTATAATATGAAGTATACACAATAAACATAACACAAGAATTCTTAACAGTGAAGTATCAGATAAATAAAAATCTGTCCGGGACAGCTCAGAAAAACTTTCTTATTAACTGTGTGTTAATAAATATATAGCTCAATTCTTTCCATGTATTAGTTTTCATAAGTAAATTTAATTATAAGTGAACATTTCATTGAAATTTATCATAAAAATAACTTTTCCTCAGAGGGGAATAGAACACGGTCTCTCTTCATACGTATTTATTTAAAGCTATTTTCTCAGGAACTGATTTTTCCCGGTGGTAACACAGATGATCTGAGGGTCATTTTAGTTTGTTTTTTATTGTTTCCCTTTTAAAATATTGTTAAAAACTGTTAAATTTAGAATGTAAAATTTAACACACACAAGGCTTGAGGAGGGCGATTCTGTAACTTTGAAACCTCCCTTTTCATGTTGTTATATATCAAAAAGTTGATATGAAGATGCGCGCGCAACCTGTCAAGTGAATCTGTAACTTTTGTATGTTGTTATATAAGGAGAAATTGATATATAAGGTTTGATAAATAGCAACTCGAAATTGTTGTTGATATAATTCGTCAGGTTATGTTGTTATACATCAAATGCTAAAAACCAAAATAAAGTGACGCCATTATTGATGTTTTCATTCACTTTTACTATTTCAACACACACATTTTAACAATTTAACACTTTTAACTATTTTCTTCGACAAAAGTTGTTAAAATTAAACACCTCCTTTAAAATTGTAAGTTTTATAGATAAAAGAAATTAATTTTAAATTATTTTATTTTATTAAAAGATCTTATCTTATTAAATTATATCATTTTATTAAACGATTTTAAAGATANGTATGGGACAGACTATAGTTGTTTCTACCGACGTTTGGTATAATTTACTCAAAGTGAAAATTTGATTATTTTAACGTCAAACTAACTGTAGGTGATATTTATTATTCGAAGTCACATTTAGTCTGTAAATAGTATTTGCTATTTAAATTATTTCTATGTTTGTCAGATAGTTGTTATTTATGTCGAATTATTTATGTTCGATCGATTATAGTTTTTTAACTATTTCCCCCACTAAAGATTTTATGCAAATTACTCATCAAATAGCTAAATATTACTTTTATTAATTATTAAAATAGTTAAAATTTACTTATAACGATACTTTATCGAATTGTATATTTTCTTTATTTCCTTAGAAAGTAGTACGTCTATTTTATTTCACTTCCCATTACTTAAATTATTTCATTGGAAAAAAAAAATGTATTTTTATTAAGTCGAAGCTATATCATTATATTATTTATATTAATGTAATCGAAATTCCTCTTACTAAATAAAACGTAAATATTAAACATAGATAAGGAGTAGGAAACATAATTTTATTTTTTTTTTTGTTTTGTATTTTTTTCAATATTATATTTTTTTTTGTATTCTTTCTTATGCGATATTTCGCCCTCTCTTAAGGTATCTTCAGGCTAAAATGAATATTTATTTTATAAAGAAAATATTTCATGTTTCCATATCAAAATTTCTATGACAGAAATCCGTTTCAGGGAACATTCAGGGAACATTTTTGGTTCCGTGTCTGTTTGTTTGGTCTGGGGTCTGTCGCTCAATTGTTGCGAACCAACATATCTTAAAATCTTTTCGTCCGATATTAATAAATGATTTTTTGAAGGTAGGTAATTAGCTTATTTTGGTCCTGGTCCCGCAAAAGTTTTAAGTTTTTTTTAGTTTTTTTTTAGTCCCGCAAGGTTTTTTTAACCTTCTGCGCCCATTTGTTTGCAATTTTGGTGGTAGGTCATATTTAGCCTATTGTTGGTCTCATACAATTTTCAACTTTCTTTGCTCAATTGTTTCTCTTCCACATTCGCTCAAACATACATGTATTTTACACCTATATCTTTAAAGTAATCATCTGATTTTTTTATGAAAATTTGGATGGTTTGTCATACGTTGAAATTTTAACCGTCTGCTCTCTTAAAATTTTTCTAAATTTATGCTTTAATTTATGTAAGGAATCAAAACAAAGTTAACAAATTTAAAAACGGAGGAAGAGTAAATAAATTTGACGACAACAGGTTCTTATATCATAAACTCAATCTCAGTTCTATCTACAATAGAATGTGAGAAAGCTATGTGCCACATTAATTCGCACACTATTTCTTATCACTTCAACATTAAAGGTCTGTGAAAACATCGTCACGTGTAGACTTTAAGAGATTCTAATCTTGTGAAAACATTTATCATCTAATAATAATAAATATACATATAATCATCTTACTTGAACAGTTACGAACGATTATTATGTGCATATTATAACATATTCTGGCGTATTAATAAAGTAAGATCATAATAAAACGAGAAAAGCAATTGAAAATCGTACTTTTTAGCGTTTTCTTCATTATTTTCACTTAGTCCTAGATATTTTCTAGCGCGGATCTTATATTCATGGACGGAGGGGTTTTATAACTATTTCGGGTGGAACTTGCTATGCGCATGCGCAGGCAAAACGGTTGTTTATGAGCAGCCGTTATGAGATATAACGGTTTTGCGAGTCTTCATTGCCTCCTAAACCGATCTCGACACAATTCTTTCTCGTAATTTTTATTTTTCCCACAAAACCGTTTGTAAAAAAGTATTATTAGGCGATTTCCTTACCAACCGAATTATTTTTTTCTTTTTTTTAAAAAACTTTATACACCAAAAAACGATCATTTTCTCTCCTTCTCAATTGGGGGGAAAGAAAAGAAAATTCATTTCTTTTCTACTGTTTAAATAATAGNCGCCATCACAATACTTCCTCTTTATTACGAGAAAGTAAAAAGTATTACTAACTTCTTTTATCCAGAAGTTTGTGAGTATATTTCTTAGAATTGATAATAATAAAGAAGCCTTATTTCATATCCTCTTAAGATATGTTTAAATTTATAGTTGTTGTAGAAACCAATGTGTTTAAATTTTGAAGATAAGATTGCTCAACTCTTATTACCGGGAATAACGTGGCCGGGGATGTTACGTCAGAATCGTTCACTTGTTCTTTATGTCTGATCCAAACTGCCATCCGGACATACCGACGTAATCCAAATCTGGAGATCCTTCTAGATGATTCGTGGGTCCCGGACATTCCTAAAAACGCTCTAAACCCTTTATTATACTCAAACCTTGACTCTAACCCGAGTAGAGGAAATTGATTTAGTGTTTTATTTATTTGTTCTTGAATTACCAAAAAAAATTGTTTTGTTTAAAAGGAATAACATCAATTGATTGCAATCTAGTCTTCAATACCTTTAATTTGAAAAAAAATCCTAATTAAAATAAAAATTATCCGCCATTTTGGATTTGAACAGCTTAGAATTTTGAGGTCATTATATTTTCGTTCTTTGTACGCGTCAATACTCTAATACTACCAAGTTTAATGTTTTTATCTCTTTTGATTCAAAAGTTATTAGAACCGTACGCAGAGTGACAGACACAGAAACGAAACTATATAAGGTTTTTTTTTTTGGTTTTACAAACGAAACCCTAAAAATGGGATGCAAAATGAGCAGTTATTAGCTCACCACACCATTTTTCGACTTTACACTGCTGTAGAAATACTAAAACTCAGTTTGGGATAACTAGGAACAAAGCGTAGTTTTAGGAACAAAGCGTGGTTTTAGGAACAAAGCGTAGTTTTAGGAACAATCCTATATGCGGTTATCCAGAGGATAACCATATAGGAATGGAGCCATGATCTCGAGCTCTCATTGGCTCCCCACCCCATTTGCTAGTTTTTCCCGCGCTGTCAACGTACTAATTCTCGTATGGGACAGACTATAGTTGTTTCTACCGACGTTTGGTATAATTTACTCAAAGTGAAAATTTGATTATTTTAACGTCAAACTAACTGTAGGTGATATTTATTATTCGAAGTCACATTTAGTCTGTAAATAGTATTTGCTATTTAAATTATTTCTATGTTTGTCAGATAGTTGTTATTTATGTCGAATTATTTATGTTCGATCGATTATAGTTTTTTAACTATTTCCCCCACTAAAGATTTTATGCAAATTACTCATCAAATAGCTAAATATTACTTTTATTAATTATTAAAATAGTTAAAATTTACTTATAACGATACTTTATCGAATTGTATATTTTCTTTATTTCCTTAGAAAGTAGTACGTCTATTTTATTTCACTTCCCATTACTTAAATTATTTCATTGGAAAAAAAAAATGTATTTTTATTAAGTCGAAGCTATATCATTATATTATTTATATTAATGTAATCGAAATTCCTCTTACTAAATAAAACGTAAATATTAAACATAGATAAGGAGTAGGAAACATAATTTTATTTTTTTTTTTGTTTTGTATTTTTTTCAATATTATATTTTTTTTTGTATTCTTTCTTATGCGATATTTCGCCCTCTCTTAAGGTATCTTCAGGCTAAAATGAATATTTATTTTATAAAGAAAATATTTCATGTTTCCATATCAAAATTTCTATGACAGAAATCCGTTTCAGGGAACATTCAGGGAACATTTTTGGTTCCGTGTCTGTTTGTTTGGTCTGGGGTCTGTCGCTCAATTGTTGCGAACCAACATATCTTAAAATCTTTTCGTCCGATATTAATAAATGATTTTTTGAAGGTAGGTAATTAGCTTATTTTGGTCCTGGTCCCGCAAAAGTTTTAAGTTTTTTTTAGTTTTTTTTTAGTCCCGCAAGGTTTTTTTAACCTTCTGCGCCCATTTGTTTGCAATTTTGGTGGTAGGTCATATTTAGCCTATTGTTGGTCTCATACAATTTTCAACTTTCTTTGCTCAATTGTTTCTCTTCCACATTCGCTCAAACATACATGTATTTTACACCTATATCTTTAAAGTAATCATCTGATTTTTTTATGAAAATTTGGATGGTTTGTCATACGTTGAAATTTTAACCGTCTGCTCTCTTAAAATTTTTCTAAATTTATGCTTTAATTTATGTAAGGAATCAAAACAAAGTTAACAAATTTAAAAACGGAGGAAGAGTAAATAAATTTGACGACAACAGGTTCTTATATCATAAACTCAATCTCAGTTCTATCTACAATAGAATGTGAGAAAGCTATGTGCCACATTAATTCGCACACTATTTCTTATCACTTCAACATTAAAGGTCTGTGAAAACATCGTCACGTGTAGACTTTAAGAGATTCTAATCTTGTGAAAACATTTATCATCTAATAATAATAAATATACATATAATCATCTTACTTGAACAGTTACGAACGATTATTATGTGCATATTATAACATATTCTGGCGTATTAATAAAGTAAGATCATAATAAAACGAGAAAAGCAATTGAAAATCGTACTTTTTAGCGTTTTCTTCATTATTTTCACTTAGTCCTAGATATTTTCTAGCGCGGATCTTATATTCATGGACGGAGGGGTTTTATAACTATTTCGGGTGGAACTTGCTATGCGCATGCGCAGGCAAAACGGTTGTTTATGAGCAGCCGTTATGAGATATAACGGTTTTGCGAGTCTTCATTGCCTCCTAAACCGATCTCGACACAATTCTTTCTCGTAATTTTTATTTTTCCCACAAAACCGTTTGTAAAAAAGTATTATTAGGCGATTTCCTTACCAACCGAATTATTTTTTTCTTTTTTTTTAAAAAACTTTATACACCAAAAAACGATCATTTTCTCTCCTTCTCAATTGGGGGGAAAGAAAAGAAAATTCATTTCTTTTCTACTGTTTAAATAATAGAATTCCGAAATAAAAATTAAAGAATACTAAACAAAAAAAATCCCACAGAGGTTTTATATAAATTATAAACTAATGTAAGAAGATGTATTCGGTGATCTGTAATATAAGAGACGTGTATAATCAAATGTAATTAAGATGTGAAATAAAGAAAACCGAGATAAAGAACTCTATTATAATTAATTTCACTATAGATTAGTCTTGCGAGTTATTTTGTCAAAATGGAAATTAGGTCAAGAAATAATTTGCGTACAGTTATAATTAAAGGCTTAATAAAACGATAAATTTTTATGTAAAAGATGTTATAATTTTTTTTACTCACTATCCTGTTTAGAGTGCGATATAGAAATATATAATAGTTTTTAGTTGTTCTCACAACTTTTTAGATGTTTCTTACTACCTTAAACCATGTTAGTTCGTAAACCTATTTTAATTAATTAATTTTTTTATTATATTAAGTTTTAATTATTAATTTAATTTTTTTTGTTTCAGGTAAGGCCTTGAAGTCAAATATTATTGGTTCTAATGGGTGAGAAGTTTAATTATATTATTTATTACATTATTATATCAGAAGTTTCAAAACATGAGTCAAAAAATTAAGGTTGTGATTTCTTGGCTAATTCTAAGAACAAAATATTTCTACTGATGTAGAACTCTTAAACCCACTGTTTTTTGAGAAAAATTGCACATTACGATGCAAAACTTGTATTTTATATGTATTAAAGCCGACGAATAGATCAGAAAATAAACTGCCAATTGGTGTGGCACATAGCTTCCTCACATCCTATCACGTACATTAAAGATTTTATGCTTTTATACAAGCCATTATTATCTAATTTGTTTGGTTGCCCCGTTTTTTTAATATGTCAAAATAGTTGTGATTTTTTACATGAATTAAAGTATCAATTTAGCAGAAGTTAAAGAGCGCAGAAGGTTCAAATTAATCTGGGGCTATCTGCGGGTTACTTCCGATAAACTATAAACATTATTTAACACATTTCATACATATCAGATAAGTACTTTTGAAGCTGCATGTGTAAATAAATATATGTTTGTATGGATGTAGAAGAGAAACACATGAGTGCAGAAGGTTGAAACTTATATGGGACCAATAATGGGCTAATTATAACCTACCATATAAATTTTAATAAAATCAGACGAGTAGTTTATAACAGATTGGGTTGGTTAGCAAAAATTGAGCGACAGACTGCCAGACAGACATCGGACCAAAAATGTTCTCTAATGTTTGAAACGGAGTTCTGTTTAGGAATTTTTGAAGTCGGAGATCAAAAAAAGTTTTTGCTCTTTAGAACGATTACATAGCTTTCGTTACATTCAGTGTAAATAGTATTTGCTATTTAAATTATTTCTATGTTTGTCAGATAGTTGTTATTTATGTCGAATTATTTATGTTCGATCGATTATAGTTTTTTAACTATTTCCCCCACTAAAGATTTTATGCAAATTACTCATCAAATAGCTAAATATTACTTTTATTAATTATTAAAATAGTTAAAATTTACTTATAACGATACTTTATCGAATTTCCTTTATTTCCTTAGAAAGAAGTACGTCTATTTTATTTCACTTCCCATTACTTAAATTATTTCATTGGAAAAAAAAAATGTATTTTTATTAAGTCGAAGCTATATCATTATATTATTTATATTAATGTAATCGAAATTCCTCTTACTAAATAAAACGTAAATATTAAACATAGATAAGGAGTAGGAAACATAATTTTATTTTTTTTTTTGTTTTGTATTTTTTTCAATATTATATTTTTTTTTGTATTCTTTCTTATGCGATATTTCGCCCTCTCTTAAGGTATCTTCAGGCTAAAATGAATATTTATTTTATAAAGAAAATATTTCATGTTTCCATATCAAAATTTCTATGACAGAAATCCGTTTCAGGGAACATTCAGGGAACATTTTTGGTTCCGTGTCTGTTTGTTTGGTCTGGGGTCTGTCGCTCAATTGTTGCGAACCAACATATCTTAAAATCTTTTCGTCCGATATTAATAAATGATTTTTTGAAGGTAGGTAATTAGCTTATTTTGGTCCTGGTCCCGCAAAAGTTTTAAGTTTTTTTTAGTTTTTTTTTAGTCCCGCAAGGTTTTTTTAACCTTCTGCGCCCATTTGTTTGCAATTTTGGTGGTAGGTCATATTTAGCCTATTGTTGGTCTCATACAATTTTCAACTTTCTTTGCTCAATTGTTTCTCTTCCACATTCGCTCAAACATACATGTATTTTACACCTATATCTTTAAAGTAATCATCTGATTTTTTTATGAAAATTTGGATGGTTTGTCATACGTTGAAATTTTAACCGTCTGCTCTCTTAAAATTTTTCTAAATTTATGCTTTAATTTATGTAAGGAATCAAAACAAAGTTAACAAATTTAAAAACGGAGGAAGAGTAAATAAATTTGACGACAACAGNTTTTGGGGGGCTTTTTAAGCCCTGTTGAACAGACGAGGTCATTACAGGACGGGGGTTCTATCCAGCATCTTTTACTCATCTACTCGATGAGATCAGTGTAAAACATCTCTCACTTCTCTAGGACTCGAACTAACACCCTGGGTTTGTTTGTCAGCTGATATCTAAAGATTTAAGTTACACAATACTTTTAACGTTAAAATATATTGATAGAGGATTATTTCTAAAAAATATGCTTTACTATATTTGATAACATTGAAATATAATATATTTGAATAATTACAATGCTAAAAATTTATCATATATGATACATATAAAAATTATAATGGTCGTTAAATATTTGGTAAATACATAGTAATTATTACTGCACAGGTAAAAAGACGAAGAATGTCATTAATGCGGGCTCTAATGACCCGCAGAATGGGTCAATGAGCCAGAAAAAGAATTAATTACGATTTTAATTTTTGGAGGTTTGACAGTCTAAATTTAATTATATACCATTAAAAAAATACTTATTTTAAATAAGATCTAACTAATATTCTTTTAAGTTTTAACTTATGTATTGCGAGCAGTTAAGCCCGTGTAAACTGACTTATTATTATATTTAAAATAAAAAGTAACATTAACTAAATTAATTTAGACATCTAATGTTGAAATGTTATAATCTATTTGAAGACCAACAAATCAAAACAAACGCTTTTTCATTGGAATAAATGTGGTTGCCTTAGCTTACCAATAACAAATCATTTCGAAGCGTGTCGTTGCTCGTCGGGATTTTTATATCATTTTAGCGAATAATAAATAAAAAAAAAATATGAAAACCAAATTTTTATATATTATAATGTGTATAATATTACGCTTATAATATAACAATTCTGCGTTAAAAAATCATCTACCACCGTGGTGCAATGGTAAGCACTTATGCCTGTCGAAGCAAAGGTCGGTAGATCGGGGTCGTACAAGTAAAAGATTTATTACAGGTAATTAATTCAAATACTGACTTAAACCTGCATGCAGTTGATTTACCAGTAAAAAAGTCAAGACTCGAAACACATACTTCGTTACATACAATTTCGTTTTATCTTAGCCAATTCTCTCTACCATGCCAAAAGAAAGTCACAACTCTTTTAGTTTGCGATAGAAACAGTTTTTCGTATTTTTCTCAAAAAGCGTCTTAACTAGCTATGTGGTTTGAATTAACTTTTAACTTTTATAACTGCATTTTAATTTATCTTAATTATTCATAATTTTAACCCTCGTATTTTTATTTAGAATCCTAAATAACCTTTTATTATTTTAATCAAATTTTAATTAAACTTAAATGTATTACGAAAAATAAATGTGTAAATATTATTGAAAAGTACATTACGCGTTGAGTGCGTAAAGTAGCACTTTGCATGCGAGTGTGGAGTTTACACCCGAGCGACAGCGAGGGTAGTAAAATCACACGAGCAATGCAAAATGCCGTTTTCGCACGAGTTGCGTACCGTACTTTATCTACGATTATTATAGATTTTAATAATAAATTCAGAAAAAAATAATAAAATTCCTGTATGTAAGTTCGTATTTCTTTTTTGATAAAGATGACATTAGTGCATTGCAGTTGTATTTTGTGCCGAATTAATTATTTCGGGAGGCGTATTATTCTCCTCATAATCGTCCAAATCACTTAAATCGCACATTGATTTTCACAAAAAACTCGATATAAACAGTTACTTTTTATTAAACAATCATCAAATTAGTTTTGTTAAATTTAAACAAACTCGCTAATCGTGCGTAAAGTTGAAGAATTCTTCTTCTTTACCGCGCTGGAGTGGTAAAGAAGAGGAATTCTTCAAAACTATGAGACACGCATGCGCAATTAATACAGGTGCGTAAAGAATCACTTTCTACGAATCTAAACAGAGATACAATGCTTATACATATTACGTATCAATCGTAGATAAATGTATTATTATTATTATTAATATATTTTTTTTTTAAAGGAATTTTTTCTGATCTCTTTCCTAAATAAGTTATTACAATGTCTAATCACACTTAGATGATAAATATCGATAATTCTTATGTAAATTAAAGTTTGATTTACCATAGTACACATATTAAGAAAAAAAGGGTATAAATAATATTTGGGTGCAAGGTATAACAGAGTGGTAAGGGTGGGGGGACAGGTGGGTACCGCCACCTGCCCCCGCCCCCTCCTCTATACACCAACTGGCATTTCACAATTTTTTGTAGTGTTTTTAATATTTCACAAATAATCTGTTTATTGATTATTTTATACTGATATGTACAAGTCTATGTTCCCCTTCTTAACAATTATTTTGTTTGTTTCATCGTACTTTTATTATATCGATCGTTTATTTTCAATGTTGATTCTGTTGTATGCATCTTTTCCATTTTTAACTCTATTGGTTTATTTATTGTACAAATTTTTTTTTTTTTTTAATTATTATATCTGACTGCATGACAATGCCAAGTAAATATTTTAAGTAAATTGCAGTTTTAATTGCAGTTCAAAAACTGAATATTATATTTTAGAAAAAAATCGATATTTAAATCAATTTTTGCAACACAATCGCCATTGGTATAGCATTGTCATTAGTTGTTGTTGCCATTGTCATTAGCAGCAAGAAACAACACAATAAGTTAAATTATTTAATGACGGGAGAAAAAAAAATAAATAAATAAATTCAATGTATAAATTTAATATGAGAAACGTTACTAGTTTACGGCATAACTTTTAGTTTAGTTAAGTTTACGGCATAACCACAGATATATAATAAAAAAAGGGACAAAAGAAACTAATTTAATTATTTCTATTCTTATATTAACTATAAAAGGTTAAATTTCTTAAAAACAACTAAACAAATTAAATAGATTGTTAACGAAAACTACCTTATTTATCATTTTGTTAAGAAATCTGGTTATTTGTACGTTATCAGTTATCAATATGCCCCGGATGTACTTTCATTATTACGTACTCCATAACATCAATTTCATTACATATTATTATGTTAATATAGTTTCTCTAAATTGCTTTTTTTTATATTCGATATTGAAAAGCTTAACTATTTCAATATTTATGTAAACATCTTTTAAATATTTATTTTCTTTTTGAGATAAAACACGTATAGCCAAAAATCTAGTTAAAACCATATTGTTGTAAAAATAAATCGTGTTTTTTTTCTATAGTGTCTTTAACATAATATTAAATAATTCTATCGTATTCTTCATCTTCATTCTCTGTTTTTACATGCCTGTGAATTTTCCCATAGTGTTATACCAAGTTCGGAGAAATAAATATTTAAAAACTGTAACGACTAGTGTAATTATATGTAATTATTTTTAATAAAGTAATTTTCACTTATTGAAATCTTTTGTTAAAAAAAAAATATTTTAATTTAACTTATGTAATTTGAAAGCCTATATAGGCAATTTATCCTTTATTATATAGAATTATTATTAAAAGGAAAAAATAATTACCAATATACATATATATTTTTTTAAATTAAGGATAAGATAAAAAAATATTATTTATTTAGGATAAAATATTCAAAAGTTTAGAAAATCCTAATAGCCCAACTTTTCAGGGTTTTAGTTAGTTGCTTCAAGTAAGGTAGAATGCGCCACTGTCTATAGTCAAAAGTCTCCTAAAAGTGTAATTAACAAATGTTTTACATTTAAAACAATAAACTATTTGTATCTTTAATTATGTAGAGGATATTCACTTATCTTTTCCTATTATAGTTAATATATACATGTATTTATATATGTGGTTCTATAAAGGAAAATAAAATAACTTTTTTACTAAAATAATTGTGCTATCATAATGTAGGTTCATTGCTATCATGAATAAATGTAGCTGGAAAATATAGCTTGGAAAATTTTGCTATTGCACTAAAATGTTCACTAATTATATATACTCTTTATGAGACAAACATTTCACCTGAATTTCAATTTTAATTGAACATTTTAGTTGGATATCTATCTGTTAGTGTGTGTGTCTGTCAGTCTGTGTCAAGTACATACCTCCCAGAATTTTTAAAATAGAGAGTTGTAATTACAATAATCAGTCTTTACTTGTAGTTGTGCTGCACACGGAATGTCATACATTTGTGACGTCATTAACCAATAGTGCTGATTCAGCAAAAACTCGGAAAAAAAATCAATTTTAATTTCAAATGTTTGAAAAATCAAAATCTAATGTTTCTCTTTATAAGACAAACATTTCTGCTGAATTTCCTTTTGCACATCTGCCACCATTTTGAAAATATTGAATTTAAAAACTTTGAAACATTAACGCTAAATAATTTTGGAAGTATTTTACCAATTGAGCTGAACTTCGCATCAATTACACCAATATAGATTAATAAGTTTTATCCTTAATATTTGAACCTAATATCTTCCGCCATTTTGGAATTATTTAGTAAGGAAAAGTTCCGTGACGCCATAAACCACAAAGTTATGAATAAATAGTTATGGTATTTTGTGGCAATAACGGAGTTTGAATTGAATTTCTATCTTTAGAGGTAAAATTTCCTTAAAATAAAACAGGAATAAAAAAATATAAAAATTACATAAGTCCCAGGTATATGAAAAGAATATTATTTAATTATTAATTTCCTGCAAAAAAATATCATATATCCTTTTTTAAAAAATTAAATATATCCTTAATTTGTTTCTAATTTTTTTTAATGGAACAGAAAAAATAACTAAAACGGAATAGCTTTACGTGTTGTAATAAATGATAATGCCACTATTTCCTGATGTAAATTGGAACGTGACTTTCTATTTTTTTCCTCTGCACAAGTCGGTGTGTTTGGAGGTACAATTGTCCCAGATATATTGATGTACACGGTACACATGTTCTACGGCGGGAGGTTTACGCTCTGTTATTATGAATAATAACTGCTCGCGGGTCTGAACTGAACGGAGCTCTTCTGCTTTCTAATGCCTTTTGGCTTGCTTGATGACATCGTTACATTTCAGCGGTTTAATGCAAAAAAAACAAGTGTATCATTATCTTTAACTGTCATAAATATTACCGATAGGGTTTTTTATCTTGTACGAAACAATTTATTAATATTTAATTAAATTAGTCTGCTTATCAGTGCGGCACATAGATTCCAGTGCGTTCTATCGCTTATACTTTAATACTCCATTTAATAATTTATTGAATATTCCTTCTCTCTTTTAAATCTAGCAAAAATAGTTTTTTTTTACATGAATTTAATCAATTTAGCAATTAAAGTGCAATTTAGCTTAGGCAGTTGAAATTAATCTGGGGATATCTGCGAGCTACTTTCGGCAAGCCATCCTAATTTCAGATTAGTATACTTTTGAAGCTATGGGTGTAAATAAATGTATGTTTGTGCGCATGTGAAAGAGAAACAAATGAGTGCAGAAGGTTAAAACTTATATAGGTCCAACAATGGGCTAATTATGACCTACCATCAAAATCTCCTTAAAATCAGATGATCATTTTTTATTAAGATTATGTTAGGTCGCAAAAAATAAGCTACGGGCAGACACTAGCCCAAAAATGTTCCCTGACGTTTGTAACTGATTTTTGTCTTGGAATTTGTGAAATCAGAGACTTAAAAAAAATTGTTTTCTTTAGCGATTTAACGATCCCATAATAGTTTTCTTAAACTCGGATGCAAAATTAATCTACCCCCTATTATTTATCTGTTGAACTAAATTATATTTATGATTAAGTAGAAATTATTCCTTTAGGAAAATATTGTCGTTTCGCTTTTAAATTTTTATTCATGCTTCCATTATAATTGCTGAACCTGAATTTGTCGGAATTTCAGAATCAGCTATTGTGATATTCATATAATTATTAACGTTATTCTTTCCTTTTCCTTTTTTAAACCGTATATAAATATAAATGTATTTACTAGACCTAAATATTTCCAAATAAATATTAACCGAAGCGATCTTTATTTTTAAGATAAATTTTATAGTTTTATGGGCGAATTAAACAACAATCTCTATTTCTTTGTACTTGGAACTTGTTATTGTTTTTATGTATTTTATTATTTTTGTTTACGATTAAAAATTATGAATGAAGTTAGCTATGTTTAATTTACATTCATATAATCAATCTGTTAACTTGTCAGTTAAGAATCAATTATTGTTATGAATGAAATTAGCATCTTATATTTATCTGAGGTCAGAGTAATAACGGTTTCTTGAGGCTTTCTTCTAGTAAACAATGGGGTGCATTCAATTACGCGCACCCCATAATTTTTCAATTATAGAAGCAACACGGGGGGGAGGGGTTATACCTTTGGATTTTATATCAAAATGCATGTTGTTTCTCTCGCTTCAAGAAATGAATTCTTGTTTCATTCGAGAGAACAGAAAAGTTTTTCTTTCGAGCACACCGAAGGTAACGGAAGCTATGTGGTCGTTCTGGGGAACAAAAACGTTTTATGTCTCCAATTTCAACAATTCCAAGACAGAAATCTATTTCAGACATCAGGGAACATTTTTGGTTCCTTGTCTGTCTGTCGATTTTGCTAACCGACATATCTTAAAAACTAAACGTCTAATTTTAATGTAATTTTGGTGGAAGGTCATAATCAGTCCATTGTTAGTCCTCTATAAGTTTCAACCTTCTGCGCTTATTTGTTTCTCTTCTCCATGCGCAACACACATTTATTTACACCTATAGCTTTATAAGTACTTATCTGATTTGTATGAAACTTTTATAGTTTATCGAAAAGTAACCAGCAGATAATCCCCAGATTAATTTAAGGCGTCTGCGCTCTTTAACTTTTTCTAAAATAATACTCTTAAATTCTTAAAAAAATCAAAACCATTTTGGCAATTTTAGAAAAAGGGGAAAAACAATTAATATACACTTATAGCTTCAAAAGTACGTATCTTATTTGTATGAAACTTTTATAGTTTATAACCCGCAGATAGCATCAGATTAATATGAAGCGTCTGTAGCCTTTAACTTTTGCCAAAATGATAATTCGTATAAGAAATCTCAACAATTTTGACAGATTAAAAAAGCGTGGGAAGTAATTAAACAATTTAGGCAATAATGATGCTAGTAAAAGCATAAAATCAATAAAGTACATGATAGGATGCGAGGAAGCTATGTGCCACACTAATTGGCAGTCTATTTTTTTTTCTTTGCTAANGTAGGTGACACAAAACAAGTGACAGTGGAATAACTTTGAATCACTGTGTATTAGTATTCGTCTACATTTCATTGACACTAATCATTCATTATTGTTTGTAGGTGACACAAAACAAGTGACAGTGGAATAACTTTGAATCACTGTGTATTAGTATTCGTCTACATTTCATTGACACTAATCATTCATTATTGTTTGTAGGTGACACAAAACAAGTGACAGTGGAATAACTTTGAATCACTGTGTATTAGTATTCGTCTACATTTCATTGACACTAATCATTCATTATTGTTTGTAGGTGACACAAAACAAGTGACAGTGGAATAACTTTGAATCACTGTGTATTAGTATTCGTCTACATTTCATTGACACTAATCATTCATTATTGTTTGTAGGTGACACAAAACAAGTGACAGTGGAATAACTTTGAATCACTGTGTATTAGTATTCGTCTACATTTCATTGACACTAATCATTCATTATTGTTTGTAGGTGACACAAAACAAGTGACAGTGGAATAACTTTGAATCACTGTGTATTAGTATTCGTCTACATTTCATTGACACTAATCATTCATTATTGTTTGTAGGTGACACAAAACAAGTGACAGTGGAATAACTTTGAATCACTGTGTATTAGTATTCGTCTACATTTCATTGACACTAATCATTCATTATTGTTTGTAGGTGACACAAAACAAGTGACAGTGGAATAACTTTGAATCACTGTGTATTAGTATTCGTCTACATTTCATTGACACTAATCATTCATTATTGTTTGTAGGTGACACAAAACAAGTGACAGTGGAATAACTTTGAATCACTGTGTATTAGTATTCGTCTACATTTCATTGACACTAATCATTCATTATTGTTTGTAGGTGACACAAAACAAGTGACAGTGGAATAACTTTGAATCACTGTGTATTAGTATTCGTCTACATTTCATTGACACTAATCATTCATTATTGTTTGTAGGTGACACAAAACAAGTGACAGTGGAATAACTTTGAATCACTGTGTATTAGTATTCGTCTACATTTCATTGACACTAATCATTCATTATTGTTTGTAGGTGACACAAAACAAGTGACAGTGGAATAACTTTGAATCACTGTGTATTAGTATTCGTCTACATTTCATTGACACTAATCATTCATTATTGTTTGTAGGTGACACAAAACAAGTGACAGTGGAATAACTTTGAATCACTGTGTATTAGTATTCGTCTACATTTCATTGACACTAATCATTCATTATTGTTTGTAGGTGACACAAAACAAGTGACAGTGGAATAACTTTGAATCACTGTGTATTAGTATTCGTCTACATTTCATTGACACTAATCATTCATTATTGTTTGTAGGTGACACAAAACAAGTGACAGTGGAATAACTTTGAATCACTGTGTATTAGTATTCGTCTACATTTCATTGACACTAATCATTCATTATTGTTTGTAGGTGACACAAAACAAGTGACAGTGGAATAACTTTGAATCACTGTGTATTAGTATTCGTCTACATTTCATTGACACTAATCATTCATTATTGTTTGTAGGTGACACAAAACAAGTGACAGTGGAATAACTTTGAATCACTGTGTATTAGTATTCGTCTACATTTCATTGACACTAATCATTCATTATTGTTTGTAGGTGACACAAAACAAGTGACAGTGGAATAACTTTGAATCACTGTGTATTAGTATTCGTCTACATTTCATTGACACTAATCATTCATTATTGTTTGTAGGTGACACAAAACAAGTGACAGTGGAATAACTTTGAATCACTGTGTATTAGTATTCGTCTACATTTCATTGACACTAATCATTCATTATTGTTTGTAGGTGACACAAAACAAGTGACAGTGGAATAACTTTGAATCACTGTGTATTAGTATTCGTCTACATTTCATTGACACTAATCATTCATTATTGTTTGTAGGTGACACAAAACAAGTGACAGTGGAATAACTTTGAATCACTGTGTATTAGTATTCGTCTACATTTCATTGACACTAATCATTCATTATTGTTTGTAGGTGACACAAAACAAGTGACAGTGGAATAACTTTGAATCACTGTGTATTAGTATTCGTCTACATTTCATTGACACTAATCATTCATTATTGTTTGTAGGTGACACAAAACAAGTGACAGTGGAATAACTTTGAATCACTGTGTATTAGTATTCGTCTACATTTCATTGACACTAATCATTCATTATTGTTTGTAGGTGACACAAAACAAGTGACAGTGGAATAACTTTGAATCACTGTGTATTAGTATTCGTCTACATTTCATTGACACTAATCATTCATTATTGTTTGTAGGTGACACAAAACAAGTGACAGTGGAATAACTTTGAATCACTGTGTATTAGTATTCGTCTACATTTCATTGACACTAATCATTCATTATTGTTTGTAGGTGACACAAAACAAGTGACAGTGGAATAACTTTGAATCACTGTGTATTAGTATTCGTCTACATTTCATTGACACTAATCATTCATTATTGTTTGTAGGTGACACAAAACAAGTGACAGTGGAATAACTTTGAATCACTGTGTATTAGTATTCGTCTACATTTCATTGACACTAATCATTCATTATTGTTTGTAGGTGACACAAAACAAGTGACAGTGGAATAACTTTGAATCACTGTGTATTAGTATTCGTCTACATTTCATTGACACTAATCATTCATTATTGTTTGTAGGTGACACAAAACAAGTGACAGTGGAATAACTTTGAATCACTGTGTATTAGTATTCGTCTACATTTCATTGACACTAATCATTCATTATTGTTTGTAGGTGACACAAAACAAGTGACAGTGGAATAACTTTGAATCACTGTGTATTAGTATTCGTCTACATTTCATTGACACTAATCATTCATTATTGTTTGTAGGTGACACAAAACAAGTGACAGTGGAATAACTTTGAATCACTGTGTATTAGTATTCGTCTACATTTCATTGACACTAATCATTCATTATTGTTTGTAGGTGACACAAAACAAGTGACAGTGGAATAACTTTGAATCACTGTGTATTAGTATTCGTCTACATTTCATTGACACTAATCATTCATTATTGTTTGTAGGTGACACAAAACAAGTGACAGTGGAATAACTTTGAATCACTGTGTATTAGTATTCGTCTACATTTCATTGACACTAATCATTCATTATTGTTTGTAGGTGACACAAAACAAGTGACAGTGGAATAACTTTGAATCACTGTGTATTAGTATTCGTCTACATTTCATTGACACTAATCATTCATTATTGTTTGTAGGTGACACAAAACAAGTGACAGTGGAATAACTTTGAATCACTGTGTATTAGTATTCGTCTACATTTCATTGACACTAATCATTCATTATTGTTTGTAGGTGACACAAAACAAGTGACAGTGGAATAACTTTGAATCACTGTGTATTAGTATTCGTCTACATTTCATTGACACTAATCATTCATTATTGTTTGTAGGTGACACAAAACAAGTGACAGTGGAATAACTTTGAATCACTGTGTATTAGTATTCGTCTACATTTCATTGACACTAATCATTCATTATTGTTTGTAGGTGACACAAAACAAGTGACAGTGGAATAACTTTGAATCACTGTGTATTAGTATTCGTCTACATTTCATTGACACTAATCATTCATTATTGTTTGTAGGTGACACAAAACAAGTTGACAGTGGAATAACTTTGAATCACTGTGTATTAATATTCGTCTACATTTCATTGACACTAGTCATTCATTATTATATTAGTAGTAAGTGACACATAACTTCTGTCAAAACAAGTAACAGTGGAATAACTTTAAATAACTGTATTAGTCTTAGTCTAAATTTAATTGACAAAATTGAATTCTACAGCTATTTATTATTTGTAAAACAAAATGTCTTCCAAAACAACTAATTACCGATTAACATTTAATTAAAATGATTAATTTCATCATCAATTCAATGAAATAAGTTAAAAATGTATATCATAGTAATTATTAGCAGCTTTTACATAGTATCTACCACGGTATAGTCACTGTGATAAGTAAGTTATTTATGAACGAACTTCTTTTTATACAAATAATAATACTAATATACAAAACTGATTTAATTTTTTTCTCTGCCATAATAATAATTATTTTTAAATAAGTTAACCGCAATTTTGTAAATACAAAGTTGTGGATATGGATGATGTAAAGATATGTTTTGGCGGGGGTGATCGTTAGCCGTAACGAATATGTCAGCTGTTCTTCTTTCTCCCCTCCTTTTTCAGGGGTTACACAGGCGTAAACCGTATTATTTCTACTGGTCCAATTCTAGGGTCCAACTGTTGCCCTTAGTCTGCCTAACTCAATATTACCATTACTTCTCGGGATATTTTATTATTCTTCGAAACCCAACTTGCAACACGCATAATAAAACAAACTTTGCGCAACTTGAGGAATTATATTATCGTAATATGTTATCGTAATAATTTCAAGTCTTTATATAGAATTCCTTCACTTATGTATAATCCTTACATTATTATAAATAGAATTCTAATGAAAAAGAAAACAAAAAAACCACGCACTAACATTAACTCCTTACGTGTATATAATTAAATTATAATATAGTATTAACTTTTAAAATAAATATAAAAATTATTAATAAATAAACTTACATAACATGAATCATAAAAAGTGTAATTAAAAGAAATAAGATAATTGAAAATCAATATAATAAATTACTACACAAACAGGTATAAATTTTAATTACGTCAGTAGCGATGTACGTCAGAGATTAAGTCTATGGAACTTTTTTAAGTGACGTATTTAACTTGGTAATATGACTTTTACTTAATCAATACGCTTTAATTAATCGCTTAAATCTTTATGAATACTTAGAAATATATGTATTTTTCTATCTCTCTCAAATACGTAGTTTATTTAGACATAAAGTATGACGGAATGAAAAATATATTTGTGTGATGTTGATGATTTATGAATGTATCTCATCTTTCATTTTTTTACTGTTAATTCTTTAGTTAATACCATTGTAATTTATTTCTTGTCTCTAGGATCTTTTGGGGATAATTATTAATAAAACTACAAATTCTATTTAAATTTTTATTTTAAAATTAGCTGTATTTACCTGGGCATATTCTGGCCTTATCTGAATTTGACGTCATTTTTTTTATTTTATTTTTTTATTTTACATTAGTAACTTATTAATGAACCTGTACTAAAGATATCTTAACTGTTACTCTCTTTTATTGTACCTCTGATTTCAAAAATTTAAAGACAGAATTCTGCTTCAGACATGAGGGAACATTTTACTTCCGAGTTTACCGACATAACGGAAGTTATATGTTCCAAAGAAAGTAAATTTTTTATGTCTCCGATTTCAAAATTCCTTTTCAGTTATCAGAGAATATTCTTTGTTGCGTGTCTGTATGTCACTTAATTTTTGAGAGACAACATATTTGTAAAAACTACTTGTCCAAGTTTAGCAAAATTTTAATGGAAGGTCATAATTTGCCCATTGTTAGTTTTTTGCGCTAATGAGTGCTTATCTGATTTTTATCCAATTTGAATGGTTTATCGAAAGTTGCCCTTAGATAGCCCCAGATTAATTTCAACTGTCTGTTCTCCTTAAAAGGGTGCTAAATTAATACTTTAACTAAGGTAAAAAATTAAAATTATTTTGACAGAGTTAAAAAAAAAACAGGAGAAAATGAAATAAATTTGACATTAATAGGTTGTAAAAAGCATAAAATCATTAAAAGTGTAGGANTTTTTTTTTCTTTACTAAGATGAAGATGAAGTTATAAATATGATTCTGGCTGCTGTTAAATCGTTCAGTTAATCGCTACCTCGTCAGGTTCGTTAGGTCGAAGAGTCGAGAGGGAACCGGTTTTGCTTGCATCGCTTTTTAAAGCGAGAAGAGAGATTTATATCCGGAACTCGGATGTGTGAATTACGTTCGTAGTAAAAACAATTTCCCGGTTAGTGGAAAACGAAGAGTGCAGTATTAGAGTGAGTCATAGCCCTGACCTTGGTGTACGTGTGTGCTAGTGGTTCGTTTCTTTAGAGAAGCCGTTGGGTATTTTATGTGAGTGTTGAATAATATTTTTTCGTTGTGTGCGAGACAAGGGGTTAAAGAGTAAGAACAAGGGGGGCGGGTTAGTACGGGAGGGTATTCCCCTCATTGTTCCGGACTCCCCTTCATCCTTAGCAGGGGCGTCTCCCCTCGCGTTCAGCTGCCGAGGGGGACTTGGAACACCAGAACCCTTCCTACCCCGACAGACCGTCATGTCGGTTCGACTAGAAGAGATCCGCTCCGAGCGAGGTCGCGTCCTACTGTGCGTAGCCGGATTTAAGTTTTACCGTGATCGTATGCTTTCCTGTGGTAGGACAAAGTGGCGATGTATACAGAAGTGCTGTCGAGCGCGAATATCAACCGAAGGTGAATGGGGTGATAGACGCGTAACATCATGCGTTCTAGAACACACACATCCGCCACCCATCATCAAATCGAAATATCTGATGAAAGTGCCTTACGATGAAGACACTAACACGTGGATACCAGACTTCGCTTCTCTCCTAGGTAAATCACTCTCACTTATACTTATCAGCCATTCATAAAACCGATCGATCCAGTTATACTTATACCATCCAATAGCGTTCTTTGATTTTCCCGCCAATTCGTTCCCTATCTCGCGCTTTAACGTGTTTTATCTTAACCCTCTATTTTTATTTCATCTCGACTACTAGATTATGAATTAACTGCGTTTATTATTTCTTTTCCTGAACAAATATCTGTTTATTTTTTAAAATCTGTTCTTAACGTAATTCTTAGTTTGGTTAACATTAATGTATAACATAAACAAACAACATCACTTGTGTTTTAATCAATTTCAATTACAATGTTCATTATAAATCCCTATTAAGAAAATAACTTAAATGATAGCTTTAACGAATGAAACAATGTCATAATAAACAATTTAATAACGTTAAAGTATAGCTTAATTTACTATGAACACTTACGCAGTTGTGTGTATTATACACTATTAAATGTTCTATAAACTAGATTTTTTTGAAATACATTAAGTGAAGACGTTTTCATTTACGTATCTTCAGCAAACGTATTTTTCATTTAGTGTAACTGACCTTTCTACTACTTTTGATTTGTCTTATCAGGAAATTTTCTTTGACTTTCCACACTTACACTTAGTCTTGACCCTTAACTTCCTTTAAACTTCAAAGTTTTCATTCAAATCAGCTGGTAAAGTAAATAGCTTTATAATCCTAATGTAATCTAATCACTAATATATTTCAACCTAGCTAAATTTTCAATTACATGTAAACTTCAAAGTTTACATTCAAATCAGCTGGTAAATAACTTTATAATAACAAACTTATCAAACTATATAGTCACAATGTAAAAACTAATATATTTTAACCTAGCTAAACATTCAATTACATGTAAACTCAAAGTTTTCGTTCAAATCAGCTGATAAATAACTTTATAATATATAATCCGAATGTAAACACTAATATATTTCAATCTAGCTAAATTATCAATTTACATGTAAACATCAAAGTTTTCATTCAAATCAGCTGGTAAATAACTTTATAATAACAATTTTATAATAAATAATCCCAATGTAAACACTAATATATTTCAACCAAGCTAAATTATCAATTACATGTAAACTTCAAAGTTTTCATTCAAATCAGCTAAATAACAATCTTATAATATATAATCCCAATGTAAACACTAATATACTTCAACCTAGCTAAATTGTCAATTACATGTAAACTTCAGAGTTTTCATTTAAATAAGCTGATAAATAACTTTATAATAATAATAATAACAATCTTATACAATATAATCCCAATGTAAACTAATATATTTTAATCTAGTTAAACTTTCAATTACATGTAAACTTCAAAGTTTACATGTAATTGGAATAACTTTGAATCACTGTGTATTAGTATTCGTCTACATTTCATTGACACCAGTCATTCATTATTATTAGTCGGTGACACAAAACAAGTGACAGTGGAATAACTTTGAATCACTGGTATTAGTCTTCATCTACATTTCATTGACACTAGTCATTCATTATTATTAGTAAGTGACACAAAACAAGTGACAGTGGAATAACTTTTAATCACTGTATTAATCTTCACCTACATTTTATTGACACTAGTCATTCATTATTGTTTGTAGGTGACACAAAACAATTGACAGTGGAATAACTTTGAATCACTGTGTATTAGTCTTCATCTACATTTCATTGACACTAGTCATTCATTATTATTAGTAGGTGACACAAAACAAGTGACAGTGGAATAACTTT
>KZ652031.1:252043-282210 GCA_001010745.2 Gerris buenoi
TATTGGAATTCACCCACATCTTCCAACCTCGTCTGTTCCCTTATCCATTGATTGCTCTTCCTGTCTTTCCTCGAAATCCTTAACATACACCTTTCCATTCGTCGTTGAGTAACTCTCATTTGTTTCACTGTGCTGTCTTTCAATGTCCATGCCTCCGATCCGTAGGTCATGACAGCTAGAGCCAATAGCTGATACCTTAGGGCCTGGGGCCTTCAACCAATAGCCAATACCCTGGGGCCTGGGGTCTTGACAATAGCTGATAATTTGAGCCCAAGGGCCTTCAGCCAATAACTATTACCTTCAAGCCTGGAGTGTTGAGCCAATAATAGCTGATCTTTGACCTTGGGATCCTAAACCAACAGCTGATAACATGTCTCAACAACTGGGATATGCGCTGGTTTAGTCAATTTTGAGGCTCTAGTCTTGTCCATAAAACTTAAGAGCAATTAATAAAGAGCAATTAATCAATTTTATCTCGTCAATAAATATTTTATATTTTAGTTAGCTATTTATAGTTTTACATCTGAAGAAGTCAAAACATGTGATTATTAAATAAAATAAGGTACTATTTTTCTTTTTGAACCTTTTATTTTATCGATTTTATTGTTGCCCTTATTGCCCCAGCACGTATACTTTCCTCTCTGAAAGATATCTCTTCCTACTTCTTTAAAAAACTGAATATCGAACGTGCTAAAGATATTTATTATTTCTGTTTGATCATTACTTTAATACCTTATTTAGCAGATACTTGATATAAACGGCTGTATTATAACGATACTGAGGGTCGTGTTCCGTGATTTAACAATTGCTTCTCTTTTTTTAAAAAAGCAGCATTTTATTTTTAATGTTTATTTCGTGGATAGAATGAGTTTTTTTTTTGCTTCTAAGATGAGAAACTTTAATAGGTCAAAAATACTCTTACTTTGTTGTTTCATCTACTTATATTATTTATTTATAATCATTTTAACACTTAATATGTCATTAGATAAATTATTTGATAATGTAACAGCTTCCCTTTCTTCTTCTTTATGGATCAGATCAGTATTTTTTTTTTAATAGAAATGTCGATGTACATTATTTTTGGTCATTTCCCCTTTCTTTTTTCCAATTGATTTTTTTTATTTTCTTTGTTCCTTTTATAAAATGTTGCTTTCACTTATATATCCTCTATCAAACCTATTTTTTAGCGGACGTTCTTTGAAATTGTGTACATTCTAAAAAGGGTTTTTATTCTTCTTTTTATAAATTCATTTGGTTTGAGAGGATGTTTATAAAATGTTTATTTTTATCAAATTTATTGCATTAGTAATTACAAAGTCAAAAATAACCTGCGGGAAGTGTAGGAACTATGTCAACCCATGGTATGGAAAAAGAAAAAACTTAAAGGGTCAATTTAAAAAATTACCAATATTAAACATTATTCAATTTTTGGTACGTAGGCTTATGCACCCGCATAGACTCGTCATAAACAGCTGGTTTTCCCGCGAAATCCGCGTCATTTTTTCTAACAACTCATCATGATCTATTTTTTCAATATTCAATTGATACTTATTTCTATACTCTCGCTCCAATGATAGAGCCACGCGATGCCTGGTTTATTTCTCTGTTAATTCAGATAATTCAATCTTTTTCTCATTGATGCTTTTTAAAATACACCTTTTCAAATTTGAATCGTGAAATTGCGTATGTTATTTTTGTTTTGATACTATTAAAATTTTCCCTGGAAGACAGCTGGTTATGGTGACCGCCTCGTCGATTTGACCCTGACCAAATTCTTGTTAATTCGGTGCTTTTGTAAGAGAGTAGCGTTGTTTTACCCACACAGTCGCACGAGTCCTTGGGAGACGAACTGAGATGCAGTGTGTACCTTGTACCTGTACCAGTGTTCTAGTGTACCGGTCTCTAGGTGTATTGGTACAGTACAGCCACCCCATCTCTCCCTTGTGTAGCGAGATACATCTCAAGAGAAGGGGAGGGTTCCTTAACCACTCTGCAACCCCTCTCCTAGACAGGATTAAATTATAAAACCAATGTTGCCAAACCGTACAATCTTATTAATCAACATTCCTAACCACTAACCTATGAATCGGTGTTGCCTATTTCAAACAACCACCTTCTAATCTAATCTTGAAATTTAAATTGTCATAATCATTTCTTTTATTCTTATCTTTATCTCAATCAAAATTTACATTCCTCTTTCCTAATTACTGTTTTATTGTATGACACCTCACTAAGCATTTGGCTTTTACCAATTATAGACTTGATGAGTCGTTTCTTCTTCAGATCATGTCCACTGTAGGTTGTTCACTATAACTAAGTTCCCCTTAAACATAATAACAAATACCAACTTGAAACTTGACACACATTTATTTTTTAATTAATAATCGGATGTCTCAAATTAACTGCGAATTTTTATTCATCAAAGAGTACTTAGTTAAATTATGATATTACGTTAATTATGAATATTACGTTAATTATGAATATTACGTTAAATTTCTAATGACTAACGTCTTGAGGAACTCCCTTAACGTGATTCACTCAATATTTACCTGGATTCTGGTTTTGGATGCAAAAACATCCTGCAGAACATCACTAAAGAAATCTGTCCCGAGAGTTTAAAGAATGAGCCAGTCTTTGGCAGATCTGCCATTTGACGTTTTGCTAGCCATCTAAGTTCTCTTATCTTCCTAGTTTAGTTTAGCGCCAGTCTTTGGCAGATCTGCCATTAGATACCTTGCTAGCCATTTGGCTCTCTTACCTTCCTAGTTTAGTATAGCGCCAGTCTTTGGTATAGATCTTACATTTTACGCCTTGCTAGCCATTTGGCTCTCTTATCTTCCTAGTTTAGTTTAGCGCCAGTCTTTAGTAGATTAGCCATTTGACGCTTTTCTAGCCATTTGGCTCTCTTACTTTCCTAGTTTAGTGCCAGTCTTTGGCAGATCTGCCCTTTGACTCCTTGGTAGCCATGTTTGGCTCTCTTATCCTTCTAGTTAGGTTTAGTTTTAGTTTAGCCAACGCCAGTCCTTGAAAGATCTGACATGCTAGCCATTTTGGATTTCTTATCATCTACTTTAATGTTTACATTAAAAGTATTAAGTCTATGTAACTTTTCCGGTATTTCGGTTAACTATTCTCATTTTTGTTCTTAATTTTTGTTCAAAGTTTCAATTTTTGAATTAAAACTTTATTAAATCTAAAAATCCAACCCTTCCGGCGGAAATGTCCTGAAACACTTTTACATTCCGTTAACCTGCATTAAATTATAGGGTTTTAAATTTTTATAAATGAAGTGTAACTATGGGAACAAAAAAAAATATTTTTAAGGTTACTCCTTATGATGATTTTTTTTTCTCAACGTATTTCCTGTGTACCAAAGGTAAAAGATTGTTAGGTCATTGTTAAAGATCTAACAGAAGAGGGTGCGCATAAGAGACACGTAGTTGGTTGCGAGAGGGGAACCTCTTGGGGTGACCTGAGGAAGGGAGGCCGGGAGGGCAGGCCGGAGAACTAAAGTCCTCAGGCCTAACGGATTCTTTGCCCTTTGTACCTTACCGGGAGCTTTCCACGATGTATAATATACACGGTGTCACATGTAGGGAGAGTCAGTACACTCTAATCTTTCATACCATAACCATCTTATTGCGATCTTACTCTTTCTTAAGATTCTCATCAGTTAATCTAGTTCGAAAACAGTTTTGCGATCTTACTCTTTCTAAAGATTCTCACAAGTTAATCTAGTTCAAAAACAGTTTTGCGATCTTACTCTTTCTAAAGATTCTCACCAGTTAATCGAGTGCAAAAAAAAGTTTTGCGATCTTACTCTCTCTACAAGTTAATCTAGTTCAAAAACAGTTTTGCGATCTTACTCTTTCTAAAGATTCTCACCAGTTAATCGAGTGCAAAAAAAAGTTTTGCGATCTTACTCTCTCTAAAGATTCTCACCAGTTACTCTAGTTCAAAAGTTTTGCGATCTTACTCTCTCTAAAGATTCTCACCAGTTAATCTAGTTCAAAAACAGTTTTGCGATCTTACTCTTTTTAAAGATTCTCACCAGTTAATCTAGTTCAAAAAACAGTTCGTCGATTGCGTGATTTAAGAACTTAATGTTTATGAGACGTGATAACGGATTTCTTATCAATTTTAAGTTCATATTTTTGTTTTGTACAAATGTTTAAAGATGTTATTTATATGAAACCATTAAACTAGTCAAGTTATTAATAGAGATGTTATTAAGTTGAACTTAAGTAAGCGTTTCCATCTTGCAAGTTGTGTTTTTTTCAGAGGCGTTCTATATGTTTAATAAGTTTTTATTTTAAAGATACATTTGGATCACACCCTAGTCGATTATTTGTTACAATCATAATTTATATTGTAAAAAAAGGTATTATATGTAGCAAAAAGGACTGAACTTAACGTTAATTACCAGGTCAAAAAAAAACAAAAACATTCAACCATAAAAAACTGAAGGTACTTATTAGTTACCTTTGTTACTTTATTGAAAAAATAATTTGTAGAACAAATTTACAAATTCAAATTCACCTTACTTCTTACTTAACTTAAGATAAAAGATGGAACTTTAATTAAATCGTTATAAAATTAAAAACGCTGATAACTACAGATAATAGAACTAAACCTTTATCTAAGTTTTTTTTAGATAAAAAAAAAAAATATTTTTACTTTAAAAAATATTAATAACTGATTGTTTCCGATTTACATTGACAGTTAAAAGCTAAATTGAATGGAATAAAAATATTTAGTTTTTATAATAAACTTATTTATTTATTTGTTATATAAAAAGAATTTGTTATTAAATGTAAAGAATATTTATAATTAACGTACTATTTTTACCTACTTTAAGATTCCACTTATCAGTTTCTTTCTATTATTGATTGACCAATTTCAAATATTGAGTTTTTATTTACAAAGATTAACTGAGACAGCTTAGGTTTTAGACTTATCTATTCGTATAATTCGTCATTATCTCATAAAATAATATGAATTCTTCGGCATTATTTTTATAATAAGAAAAAAATTGTTTTCTTTTTGTAAAAAATAGAAACTTTTTATTTTACGAATTATTAATTAGTCAAAGATTAATTATTATTTATCAATATTTAAATTCAAAAAAAGAGAAACAGCTTATTTTTTAAAGAATTTTATCTGTTCTAATTGGTACTGAGTAAGTCTTAACTTTTGTTTTAATTTAGTTCATAACGCATTTTGTTTGTTTGTTTGTGACTGCGACAAAGCTGAAAAATGCATTGTGAAATGAAAGGTGATATGAAAGAGAATATCGATACGGTTTCTTACAAGACGATAATGAGTTCGCGAGGTCGACCACAAATAGTTATCGGTAATTACAAGTACGGTATTCGTAGGAAACTTTTGAACGGTCAGATCAAGTGGATATGTCCTGAGTCACTATGTAACGCCTCCATACTGACTGATATCGACGGAAAAGTTCTGCAGTATCGTGGTGAACACAAACATCAGCCGCTGAAGAAGTACAATTACGGTCATGGAAACGCTGGTTTAAATGAACGATGTTCTTCACCGGATATTGGATTCAACATATTAAATTCTATAAGTAAGAAATTTTTTTTTTCGCACCATTTTTATTATATTTTGCTTCCGAGCTTACCGATGGTAACGGAAGCTATGTGATCGCTCTAAAAAACGATAATATTTTATGTCTCCGATTTCAAAAATTCCAAGACAGAAATACGTTTAAGATATAAGGGAACATTTTTATGGTTTCGTTTTAAGACTGTCGATGTGTCGCTCAATTTTTGCGAACCATGAACCAACATAACTTAGAAACTGCACATCCGATTCTTATGAAATTTGTATGGTAGGTCATAATTAGCTCATTGTTGGTTCCCATATAAGTTTCAACCTTCTGCGCTCATTTGTTTCTCTTCTACATGCATACAAACATACATTTATTTACACCTATAGCTTGAAAAGTACTAATCTGATTTGTATGAAACTTTTATACTTTATCGAAAGTAACCTGCAGATAGCCCCAGATAAATTTCAACCGTCTGCAATCTTTAACTCTTGCTTAATTAATACTTTAATTCATGTAAAAAATCAAAATAATTTTGACATTTTTTTAAAAACGAGGAAAACAATTAAATTAGACAGTAATGGCATGTAAAAGCATAAAATCAATAAAGTACGCGATAGGATGCGAGGAAGCTATGTGCCACACCAATTGGCAGTTTATTTAAAGAAAATATTGTATGTATTTGTAACATTTCGACACAACTTCCTTATGTTAGTCATAAAGTCCTTAAAACTCCTGGTAAATCCTACCATTATGTTATGCAAGTACTAAGTACTGTTGTCAAGTTAGTTTATCTCTTTCGGGTAATTACTCATCTGGAGTTGGTACCTGGAACTACCCAAACAAGTGACAAGTACTACCTAAAGAATTAGCAAAATACCCACGTTAAAAAGTTTTAAAAACCCCAAAATTCCTTTTTATCCCTAAACACTATTTAAACTCTTGTTGAATCATAAATAGCAGAGGATTAATATAAAAACGTTTATTTCTGATTTTTGTTTTATCTGCGTTTTAAAATATATACTTAAAAAGAATCGAGATGATAAACATATTTGTGTTTATAATTATATTTTAAAAATGTTTATCCCCTCTTATCTTAATGTTTACTTTTTGTTATCTCAATAATGAATTATCAACTGTAATAAAGAAATGTTTAGGATTCCAAACCTACCAAATCATAATTGAAAAAGCCAATTTGATAGTTTTTTTTTTTAAAAAATGTAATTGGGTTATTATCTTAATATGAAACGATTCTTGTTGATGTAAACAACGACCTATTTCTATAACTTCATTTCTACTAATAGACTGCCAATTAGTGTGGCACATAGCTCTCTCGCATCCTATCATGTACTTTATTGGTTTTATGCTTCAACAACCCATTATTGTTAATTATTTCCCCCTTTTTATGTGTCAAAATTGTTTTGATTTTTGACATGAATTTAAGTATCAATTTAGCAAAAGTTAAAGAGCTCTGACGAATTAAAATTAATCCGGTGCTATTTGCGGGATTAAATACTTTAGATTAACTATAAAAAAAAATGCATACAAATCAGATGAGTACTTTTGAAGCAACAGGTGTAAATAAATGTATGTTTGTGTGCATGTGGAAGAGACACAAATAATCGCAGACAGTTATAACTTATATGGGACTAACATTAAGCAAATTACCTACCATACAAATTTTATTAAAATCGGATGTGTAATTTTTAAGATGTTGGTTCGCAAAAATTTGAGTGACTGAGGCAGACACAGAACCAAAATTGTTTACTGATTTCTGAAACGAATTTATGTGTGGAATGTTTGAAATCAGAGACATAAAATATTTTCATCAAATATCTTCAGAACGATCACATAGCTTCCGTTACCTTCGGTAAGCTCAGAAGCAAAAACTATCTTGTTATATTACTCTATTTTATTACCGAAATTTACCGTTTTCTGTTTGTATTTTAGTGACTAAATTTCTGCTGTTACTATAAATCTACCCCTTCTCTTTATTTAAATTTGGTTAATCATCCTCAAACATTATGTAACCTTCCAATACTGCCTTTTACCTCCAAGGATACGTTTTAGGTCCCACATATATTTTTTTCTATCGTCGTCCTTGATTTTATAATAGATTGCTTACCTCCGAAAACAATTTAAAATCAGGCGGCCACTTTCTCACCGATTCAAAGACCTTGCAATTTCGACATAGACTTGAATATGTTTTTACGATTTTTTTTTCTTTTCGAGCTTACCGAAGGTAACGATAACACAAGCTATGTGATCGTTCTGAAAAAAAAAAAAAAAAAAACACAACATTTTGTCTCCGATTTCAAAAATTCCAAGACGAAAATCTGTTTTAGACATCAGGGAACATTTTTGGTTCCTTAAACTGCACACATCCGATTTTAATGAAATTTAATGGTAGGTAATAATTAGCTTATTGTTGATCCCATATAAGTTTCAACTTCAACCTTCTGCGTCCATTTTTTCTCTTAACTATGCGCATGCGCAGGAACATACATTTATTTACACCTAAATCTTCAAAAGTACTTGTCTATTATTCATGAAATTTGAATGGCTAGTCCAAAGTAGAAAGTAGCCCAAAGGTTCCCTTAGATATTAATTTCAATCGTCTGCGCTCTTTAAATTTAGCTTAATTACTACTTTAATTCATGAAAAAAAATAATACCTATTATTAAAAAGAATATAAGACAAATAAATGTTTTCCCTCTATTTTGTTTAATATTTGTTGGCAATTTTTGTACTATAATTTATAGATTTTTCTTCTATAACTGTCTTAGTATGTGGTATTTAGATGCAGTTGATTGTGCAAGTGTATGCAAACTGCATTGTCTATCTTCCAAGAAGACGTTTATAGGTTTACATATTATGTATATATATATATATATTTGAAACTGGAAAGATATGCTGAAATGAAGAAATTCNCAACAAACCATTTTAATTTCATAAAAATCAGATGACTACTTTTGAATATATAGCTGTAAATAAATCTATGTTTGTGCGCGTGTGGAAGAGAAACAAATGCGCGAGAAGGTTAAACCCAATATATGTGGAGCCGAAATGGTCTTATTATAACCTACCAACCAAATTTCATTTGTATCGGACGAGTAGATTTTAAGATATGTTGGTTCGTAAAAATTTAGTGACAGACAGACCAACAGATCGACAGACAGACACGAAAACAAAAATGTTTTTGATTCTGAAACGGATTTCCGTTTTGGAATTTTTGAAATCGGAGACTTGAAATATTTTCGTTTTTCTGAACGATAAGTAGCTTCCGTTACCTTCGGTAAGCTTGGAAGTAATTAAGAATACTTATAACGTGTATGTTATATATCGTGAGTTATATAACGTATTTGATTATTATTAATGCAATAAAGATTTAAGTAGTGGATAAAGCTTTTATAAAAACTTATTTTAATAGCTGTAATTAATTCAAAAATTACACGAAATTACTGTCGAAGTAGAAATGTAATAATAATAATGAAATAATAGCAATAAAATATCCTTCTCAAACGATAATTCCTGTAATATAAGTTATTTTAGAGTGAAAACGAAAACAATAATTGCGCCCCTCTGTTTTATTTCGACTCCAATTTTAAATATTAACACAACTTGACATATTTATCATCAGTGTAGTTGCGCATGCGCATCTATGCAGTTCAGGCCTACACTCCATTCCATAGACTCTATATGGAGTCTTTCTTTTCTTATCTTATTTATATAATTATTATAGCACTCTCAAGGTACCCTCTTTTCTAGGTGGGGGGAGGGTCGACATATTCCTATCCTTGTTTAACTCACAGTTTAGTATATATCTTTCTCACTGGACTTGTTTATTTTAAAAAAAACTTTTTTAATAATATAGAAAGATATGTTTACACAAACACAGTGATAATGTAGAGCTATGTATGTATTGTATAATATGTGTATTTTATTATGTTTTTTGGGAGTGACCAACTAGTCGAGAAAATGGGACATATCTTGTTAGTATCACATGCTCGTATTAGCGTGTTTCAGCCTCATCCCAATGTTACCGTACCCTCTCCCTTCCCCCATGGGGCACGTTGCCCTTATAAGCGTAGACATGCAAACATGTCCCTATCATATGTGTCCCCTTATCATGGTCAGTTTATGTATATATATAAATAACGAGGGACACTGTGAGTACACATTCCCCTGAAGGCCGGATCTACTGAGCCAAGGCAATGTCCTTGTGGGAGTCCTCTACTGTAAACAAACTTCTCTGCACAATAAGATAACCTTTCTACGGGAAACCTTCTCATCCCTCTCTAATCAAGATTTAAACACAACAAAGTCACTGAAATTATCAACACAACACGCTCTAACTGTTTAGTCTATTAATTAGAAGTAGTTAAGGGGGAAATAATCAAACAGTAAACGATAATTTCACATTTTATTATTCGCAAATATGTTTTGTTTATCTCCAGTAGAGACGAAAAGTAGATTTTCAGGTCTAGGTTTATAGGTTATGTTGGTCTTTTCATTACCGTTCTTAAAAACGAGCTCCAGTAGAGACTAAAAGTAAATTTTCAGGGCTAGTTTCTAGTTTTCAGGTTATAATGTTGGTTTTTTCATGACCGTTCATAAATAAACGGGGAAATAATGTAACAACGGGGTATGTAATTTAAAAACAAGATTATAATTCACGTTCGCTAAATCTAATTATTTTATAAATAGTAGAGAATAAATTGAAAATGTAGTTAATTTGTTGAAATCAGGTTGGCAACACTGCTTTTAAACTCCCCGCTGTATTGCGAGTCATTTCTACGATGTTTTGTTTACTTTTGTTTAGTTAAAACAAAACATTATCTTACGTAGATTGTTGGTTTTGTCCCTTTTAGTATCTAGATCGTTGAAGTGTGGGTCGGTATGGGTTAAAATAGTTGTTAATAAAGACGAACTTTCATCTTAATCGGCTATATTTCGCCTCCACCGAGGCATATTCGTGATGTCGGCAAACGTAACATTATCTTTATTTAATGTAATGTTAAGTAGTATTAGTCTGATTAGTCAAAACATCCACAGTAAATACGAGTATAGTTAACTTAAGACCTCATATTAATTGTCAACCACAATATAATTTTAAAACATTTTTACTGATACCCAATTAAAGTGGTCGAAACTGATATCACAAAGTAGATTGTGCGTGGATGCAAAACTTTTAAAATTTAATTATGAATACGTTTTGGTCTGCATAAGTAAATCATATATTTTAATATCATTTTATGAATATTCTTATTACTAATTACTAGTATGAATTGTTTATCAGAAATGTTTTTGTTTTGGTCGAGATCTTTCTTTTATTGTTTTTTTTTTTAAATTAATTTTTATTATTTGAAATTATTAGGGTTGAAGTCCAGGTGTCTTCCACTGATACCAAATCTAAACTTTAATATATCTGGTTCCATTACTCTTCCCACTAAGGGGTAGAATTAGAATACCCCTTCATAACTTGTTTTAGCGGTGACCGGTGACCTTCTAGATAGAGGCATGTAGTATCCAATCGACTACCCATACATATATGTATATACATAACCTTTCTTTATTTGACATCTTTGATTCTACTAGGAACTAATTATATAACTATAATAAAGTTTTTACATTAAATAAATTACTGATACTGTCTTAGATTTTCTCTTATTACTTGTGGTTAATCATTAGCATTAGAATTCAAAGAGTTTTTTTTATGGGTTTGCCTTATTTTATTAAAATTACTCTTTTTGTAAATACCTGAATATGAATTCTAAAGTAGTTGGTTTTGTTTTGTTTAAAATATTATTTTAAACTTTATTAGTTAAATAAATTTTGTTAGTTGTAATATGCAGCTATGTTATTGTAATAATTTTAGTTCACTTTTCATTTTATGGTTTCTTTAGCTCTCTTCTCTATCATTTGTCCTCTTGCAATTGAAGATCTACAAAACTGAAGTAAGGTGGTGTTTTTCGAAATGATTGTGGTTGTCGTTTGTTCAATGTCAGTGTTGGGATGTTTTGTCTAACTATTTACTTTCTAATGTCTATTTTTAGTTTGCATTAGTCTAGTGTTAGATCGGAGCAATATTATAGCTAAGTTATTAGCTTGTGGTGACAGTTAACCTTGGGGTTTACTCATAGTACTGAAAAATGTAAGATGTCCCATATTTTTTTAAATTTTACAGTGTTGTAAACCTGTTTTTTTTTAGTATGTTTCAAATTGTCGTATTTATCGGACATTTGCTAATTCGGTTGGAGAGGTTATTAGAATGTGTGCAGTTGTTTTGATCTGGGAGGCGGTGAAGGTAAACGCGTTCTAATAAGGCCCTCGGCTCCGGGGACGCGATGTTCGTCCCTGAACGGGGCTGACGTCAGGGCCACGAGGCCGTAGCGTTGCGACACCGCCGTTCAGCGCGTTTCCAGGCCGTCGCGTAGCCTTGGTCGGGATTTTTAGCCCGAGCGTCGAGTCTCCCCTTGGAAGGCGAAAACGTCCTCCAGTCGCTCGTCGGTTTCAGTATGGTCAACAAGTGCTGCGTTCCGCGGTGTCGCGGAAATTACCGCAACGGTCCTAAAGTGCACGCGTTTAGTTTTCCGTCTAATGCAGAACTCAGGAAGAAGTGGTTGGACGCTATTCCTAGACAGTATTTCCAGCCTGGAAAACATTCCAAAGTAAGATTATCGTCGGAAATTTTCAATTTCAAAGTATGTTATGATGCCAACAGACAATTATGATAAAAAACAGTACTTTTTATCTCATTAGCATAATAGAATTATAATTAATCATTTGTGATAAGTTTAATCGTGAACACATTTATTACTTTATGTTTGTATTATAAAAATATCAACAACTTAAAAAATAATTAAAATATTTTAAGTTCGAAATATTTCTCTTAGGATAAAAGTTCCCTACTTTTCTCTACTTCCCTTATATAGGATAAAAGTTCAAGCACAGAAGAATCACATAATATCTAGAAAAGTAAAACACATATTAACTATTGAATCCTAAATAAAAATAGTAATCGCAAATCACAACCAAGTTTTTCTTTGCTTCCATTAATCCTCGTAAAGCAAAACAAAGGTTAAACTAATATATATTAAGCAATGTAAACTGGGCTAACGATAAATCTTATTTTATCCTTTATTTTTATAATATAATTTTGTTATTGTTCCTTTTTTGGCTTTATTATTTTTATTTAAATATATAAACAATATTAAAAATAATTTTTGTGGCTTCAAATAACTNTTTTTTTTTTTTTTTTAGAATATATCTTTATTTTTAGATATTCATGAATAAGCATAACGTTTTTAAAGTTAATTGATTCCACTGAGATTTTATTGAGATCTTATAGCAACATTAATCCATTAATGTTGAATATTTAAAATAATAATTAGACGTGGTTAGTGGTTACAGGTGGTTAGAGGAGGGTTAGAAGTGGTTAGAGTAGGTTTAGGGTGGTTAGAGATGGTAACAGGGGGTTAGAGGGGGTTAGAGGTAGTTAGAGTGGGTTTAAGGTGGTTAGAGATGGTTACAGGTTTTTAGAGGTGGTTGGAGGTTGTTAGAGGTGGTTACAGGTGGTTAGAGGTGGTTAGAGTGGGTTTGAGGTGGTTACAGGTGGTTACAGGTGATTAGAGGTTTTTAGAGGTGGTTAGAGGAGGTTGGAAGTGGTTAGAGGTGGTTAGAGTGGGTTTGAGGTGGTTAGAGGTGGTTACAGGTGATTAGAGGTTTTTAGAGGTGGTTAGAGGAGGTTGGAAGTGGTTAGAGGTGGTCAAAGAAACCACCTCTAACTTTTAGGGAGGGCTCCTAATTATCTAGTAACCAAATTAGGTATATATGCAAATATACACATTTGGTTGTAAATGACAAAGTTTTCAAACATCTATATATAAAAACAATAAATATAATGTGTATCTTCTTTTCGAATTAAAATAAAACAAAATATGTATGTAATATATTTGAAAAAGGCCAAGAGACTGACAGACTGATTTATCAAGGTTACAACTAGATGGTTCAGGTTGATTGGTTAGTTAGAAGTGAAAGATAAGTGTCCACCTGACACCTGAGAGTATCGTGTATATTCACCTTCACTTACAAACTAGGTCACTTACATTTTTTTTTATCAAATTTACTTATCCTACTAAAACAGTTCAAGAACGGTCAAATGTGATAAAAAAATAAAATTATATATTCTACACGTTTTAGAAATTAGATTATATATAGTTTTTAAATATGATAGTTAAAAATGCATACATTATATTAAATTTAATTATGTCATTCAAAATAGAATGACATGAAGAGTTTAATTATTTAAAAATACGTATTCTTAATCAGGGAGCATATTATAGCATAATATGCTATACCTAATTTATATGTATAGCATAATATACAATATAGCTAGTTATATATACAGTATAGTTAAATATATATATTGCAATATGTATAACGTTTATGTTTTATTTATGACGTAAATATAACGTAGAACTAATAATCAAGACGGATTCATAATATTAGTAGTTTTTATTTTAATAACTTTCATTAAAAGAATCTCAATTTTGATTTTTGTTTTGTCTGAGTGACAGACTTCTAATGGATTCAATATCATTAAATGAATAATTAAAATTAATTATTTATTCATAGTAGTTTATTCTTGTATTAATTGTTCGATCACACAAAAAAATCTAGCTTTTGTGGTTTTTGGACTTGCAATTGTGGAAAATTAATTAATTTTCTTTTATCAGTCGATAATAAATTCTACAAAATCTCAGTAGAAATAGCTAATTTGAAACAACTAATAAATTTTATATTATAATTTTTAGGACAGTTTTTGTTTTATTTTAAAAATAATCTTTTCAATGCTGTCAAAAAAAGCCTATACAATTTTTTTCTATTTTTAAAAAGCCAATACCATTTTTTTTTTTTAAATAAGAATAATACTCTATTTATAAAAATAAATGTATACCTATTTATAGTTTTTAATAACCAATAATCAAAAAGTAATCAACAAATTTAACCAATTAATTGACAGTCTATTTTCCTTTGTTATTTATATGCAGGAAGAGTTTACGTAATTAAATAATTTAAAATAATATAGGGTGAGACATTTTGACTGGACTGTTAGGATTAAATGTAACAATATTGAGAAGTGTCACTGGATATTGGAATTACCTGTAGATGTCACAGGATTAAGGTAGGTCAGGTAGATGTCCTACCTTTTTTGGGATTTTTTTTTAAATGGGGATTAGTCCTTAAGTTAATACAAAAATAAGTGGGATAGTTAAAAAATAAAAACTTTTTTTTTTCATTTAGATAATATTCTAACAAATTAAATTGAATAAAATTTTAACAAAACAAATTGTCACTTCATGTACATTAAGAAAAGAAACAATTGAAGGTTACACGGGAAAAACGATGAGAGTACTTTTTTTGGATTTTGAGAAAAATGAAAAACAAAGTTTACAGACTCCTGGAAAAGCTATTAGTGGTGTTATAATTAAAGACACATTTGGGTAGGTTTTAATAGTTTCTTTAAAATGAGGATTGTAGTACTGATAGTAACGCCTTGAGCTACAAGATGGTGTTCCTAACTCAATTTTGACAAAAATATGACTCTCATCCTTTTTCCCGTGTACCCCCATTCAATTCCTAAATATATTGTTTGTTACTGAATAGACTAGAAATAAATTTAAGAGTTTTAGCGAATGAAATATTTATTTTATTACCGAAGCTTTTGCTTGAATATCATCTGTGATTAAAGTTTAACATGATAATAAATCGTACGTTATGAGCAACTATAGTTTCAATTAAGGACGTTAAAGTTAGATAATGACAATTTATGTTTACAAGTTTAAACAACTGTGTTATCATTATTAGGTAGAGAGGAAAATGAAGTATAATGCATCTTTGGAATAGAGATCGATAACATAACATTGTAGAAAGGTATTGTGGACTTGTTAAGAATTACAAACTCAGAAAAGGATATTTGTTTGGAATAAAAGTCCTTTTTTAAAAAAAATAGATTCTTTTAATTCATCAACATAAAATAATCTATTTTTTTAAAAAAGAACTTTTATTCTAAACAAATATCCTTTTCTGAGTTGATAACGTAAAAGTTCGTTAACGCAGAACTCGTTGCATTAATTACCGGGAATGCATTTTTATCACTTTTATTTCCTCTTTGATATGATAACACTAGTGAAATTTTGTTATTAAAAAAAACTATACTAATATTAATCCATAACAACATGGTTTTTCGGTGAAATCTGCGTAACGAAGGGGTTGAAATCAGACGTTTCGCTTCCACTACTGGAAGCATCTTCAGGGGTGTGGTGCATCGTGATCGCCGTAAATCTTATGTTTGCTTCGAGTCAACATCACGATGCACCACATCCCTGAAGTTTGGCTTCCACTAGTGGGAGCGACAATTCCATCCTGGAATTTCCTTTCGGTTCCAGTAGTGGATGGTGGATGTGAAACTTCAAATTTCAACCCTTATTCGTTATGGGAATTTCACTTAAAAAAATCAAGCTGTTTATATAAGAGTTTACCCGCGAAAACCTACGAACTAACTTTATTGATTTTTGGGTCTTGAGGAAAAATTAAAACGCTCTGTTTTGCGATATTTCGACCCCTCCTTGGGTCATTCTCAAGCTGATTGACTAGAAGACACTAAATTGAAATTTTTTTAAAAAACAAAATGAACCATGTTAAATTATTGAATCATCTGATCCTCATCAAACTTTCTACATTTTTAGATAAACGTTAGTTTCACTTTAAGATATTTAGGATAGTGTTCACAATTTTGCACTACGCACTTAACATTTATCCAGTGAGTAACATTGTCTGTTGGCATCATTAAACATACAAATTGAAAACAAAACAATGGTAAAACATCGACAAAACAAAGAACTGTCCTGCTAGGTGTGTCATCTTCACTTCAGGCCTACCGAGGTAGAATGGGAGTCGAAGGCTTACGACGAGAAGACGGGTAGGCGTCTCGTCGTAAGGCTAGAACGACCGAAGCTGTCCCATCAAGCTGTTCCGTCCATATTCCCTGGCTTCGCCAGCATTCTATCGTCTATTCTTACAACGGGCAGATCTCCACCATACGACGACGCTACAGATCTAGAAGAAGCAGCGAAAGAGAACATGAGTAATTGCCTTTCTTTCTTCTATGTTTTTAATTTTATCATTATTTTGTTTTTGTATTTTCCAAATTTTTAACCTAAACTCTTTAAATATTTTGGTTATAGGTTTTATCGTGGTTATACAAATTTTCAAAAAAAATGTTTAGTTAATAGTAAAAAATATTTAACTTAATTACATACGTAAAAATAAGCTAAATTATTAAATCTTTCTAAAATATTGACTTTGAAACTCATGATTTGTTTTGTTTTTTAGTAATATCATTCATAAATAAATAATATTTTGAACATCTCATCAATCAGAGATTTGAAAAAGTTGTTTTAAATTTAATCCCGGTCCTTCAAGTCAATTTAACTTTTAGTCTTTATATTAAAATAAAATTGCCTTTGCTTATACTCATACTTAATACGAAAGTTATACTTTTTAAATATTAAATAAAAATATTATATTAAAAGTAAATATTTAAAAATGTATGCAAAACAAAAAGCCATTTTTGTAATATTGCAAAAAAATTACTAAAAAGAATGAATGTTAGTGTTTATAATATATATACAAACAAGTTATGGTTTCAATCTTAGCTGCGTTGTATTTACTTCCTATAATTTCATTTCTATGGTATTTTAAACATTTGTGTACAAAAAAGGTTGCCTCCAAAAATATTTGTCGATATTTGCGCCCTTCTGGGCACGCCCTGAAGTGTAGCAACGAATTATCAGACAATTAACGTAGTTTTTCCAAAATTGAATTCATTTTCTTTTTATCGCAACGTTTTACACTGCTTTCCTCCTTCTTTCGTTTATCTTATTGATTATTATCTTGCATCTAATTAGCATCACATAATTATACAAAGCTAAAGATACATTTAGGTTTTTTGTCTACTCCATAATTATTGTGACCTCTCTAAGTACCTTCTATTATAATTTTCGCTGTCTCGAAGTTTGTCGTATACTTTATAACTTATACTTTGATTCTTATACAGTATAAACTAGGTTTATATTAGGGCTGAAGCCTTTGTGATAATTCTCATCTGAAGAATCTTATTTACGATGTTACTTAAGTTGAGACCTCTCGGTTATTTTGTAACAGTTTTGTCGTCACTTAATGTCTTCAATGTCAGAGTCAAAGATGTATATTTATCTTTCAAAATAATCATTTTTTTAAATATAAATAACAACTCACTGTGAATTTGATTTTTGACGGAAAACGTAAAAAAGAATATTCTCTTTGTTATTGTTTTATCGGGAGATTTAAAAAAAAAAAGAAATAGTTTAATTTCCGAAAAGCGATTATTTTGTTTTATATAAATAATCGATACTGAAAGTGTTGCTTGAACTGAAAACGCTGGATTTTATATTATTTTTAAAAAAATGAAAATTGCAATTTAGGCGGGAAGTGGCTGTTATGTTGTAATAGTTAAAATTTGTAAAGAAATTAAGTTAAAATTATTTGAAATGTTGGCTGTAAGTAGTTAAATTTTAATTATTCCTTATTTCTTTTGTTTGTAACAACTTTTATCACCTTAATACTATTAAATTATTTTAAAAAATATTAAACAAAACGTTCATGAATACTAATTCCTATTTATAAATTATGATTTTCTCATACATGTATTTAAATTTTGTCATTCTTTCTGTCTTTGCCAACACGAAAAAAAGCTATTTTTATGCTATTAATAATTGCTAATTAGTTATTATAATTATTTTGAGAAATTATCAATAATTTCTTGTTTTTTTGTGAAATAATAACAACAGCTGCAAATTGATAAACCTTTTTGTTGTATCATTTATGAATTTATGAATATTATTTGGTGATGCTTGTGGGCGATCAATGCAAGACCACTTTGTTCTTTAGACTGTTACTCCCCTTATAAAAAAAACCAAAGGGGAGTAACAATCTAAAGATGTGCAAAATGTTTTTCTTTAGACTGTTACTCCTCTTATCAAATTTGACGTGGGATATTCTTTTATTTCAAAGTTCATTGGACTTAAACATCTCTTTTTCTTGATAGTTATTTAGTCAGTCATTATTATTCTAAAACAACATAGGGGAGTAACCATCTAAAGAAGTGTCTCCAAAAACTTGAAAGTTTCAAATTATTACTGAACTAGTAGGGTACCCCCATAAATAAAAAATATTTTGAAGATTAGAAATTATGATGATTAAATTTCTAAACTTTTATCTCTGTCACCTTTTAGAATTCTTATCTCTAAAATTTTAAATTTGCTTCATTTTACGTCAATGATTAATTATCATAATTTAGTAAATATTTATATTTTTTTAAAGAAAGTAATCAAAAATAATTATGTAGGATGAAGAACGTCCATCGCGTAGTACTTCAAATTTACGAAGTAATCCTAAGATAGTAGTAGACGGATATAGATTCAGTCTGAAGAGGATGTTACCATCTAAGAACGGCGCTAGATGGGTCTGTACGAACAACGTGTGTAGTTGTTGGGTCGAAACCGGTCCAGAAGGATGTGTAGCTAATTTTGGAGGAAGTCATCAACATATGCGACCAAGGCAGAATTTGAAAAATGTCAAAATTACACCTCTTGGCTCTTCCAGCCTATACATGGAATTTCTGTCGAAAATAACTTCTCCAAATGAAAGCGGTAATCAAAATAAGTGAAATAGATAGTTCAAACTTTAATTATTATAAGATTTAAAATTAGCAACCGCTATATTATGAATTAGGATTAAGGTACAATTATAAAAAAACAAAGTAAGGCGCGCTTCACGTAAGTATGTGAGGCGATTATCGCCGGTTTCTGTACGATTACCTAAGTTTAAATATTAAGTGTAATAGTTGCATATTCTTTTTCTACACTTCCCAAGACCTTTAAATTGATGTATAACATGCCATGTTAACTAAAAACTTTTTTTTAGTTATCTGCCATATTGGCCGCCATCTTGAAAATATTATGTATGTTATTTTAATAGTTGCATACTCTTCTTCTATATTTCAAGACCTTTAAATTGACGTATAACATGCCATGGTAACTGAAAACTTTTTAGTTACCCGCCATATTGGCCAGGTCGCCCATCTTGGAAATATTAAGTGTAAAAACTCCAAAATTTGTCCAGTTGTCTCAAAGGCCTAGATGTACCTGTGTGCCAAATTTCATGTTTCTAGCTAAAGTAGTTTATGAATTGAAACAAGGCAACGGACAGACAGACAGACAGCGCCGTTACATAAGGTTTCATTTTTACTTTGTACAGAAACCTAAAAAACAACTTAGGTTTACCAACTAGTTTCTTAAAAGTTGATCACATCATAAGGGTTGTACTAATAGTCTATCGGTAATAGAAAATAGATATAATATATACTAAACTTGGCACTTTTTTAGTTTGTTACTCCCCTTATAAAAACAGAGAGGAGTAAAAATCTAAAGAAGGTGTACTTCTTTTGATTGTTACTTCCCCTATCAAAATAGAAGTATGATATTTCTTTGTCCGAGAGTACATTTACACTAAAAACATCTCTTCGTCTTAATAGTTACTTAGTCTAGTCTGTCATTAATATTCCAAAAAAAAAAACCATAGGGGAGTAACAATATGAACTGACCTAAACTTAGTGTATAGACTTGTTGAATTTTTTTTTTAACTTCAACATTATACTCTAAATTTAGTTACATATAAGATTTACAACCCTGATAATGTGAATAAATTTGACGAGTGTTGGTCAAGGTCAAATTACGTAGTTTTTATTAAACCGTTACCTCACTAGGTAATTTTAATTATTGTTAAGGAAAACAGTTAATTATTTATTACTATATAATATTATTTCGGTTGAATAATTGTATTAAAATTAATATTAAATAATAGCAAAATAATATTGCTGTTATTATATTTTATAGAACTAATTACATACAATGGTAAACATTATCGTTTTATTGCATGAATGCAATAAAATAAATATCATGAAGTGCTCAGTTTCTCATATGTGTGTATTTTCTTTGCTTCGATAAAAACCCCGTTTCGGTCCCTTTTTGAAACGTTGTTTTGAGTTTTGCTTGACATTGTTATTGTTTAATAGAATAGATAAGATTAGGGATATTCTTCTTTGACCTGTAGGAAGAATTCTTCACTTATGATAAATATGATGCAGAATTAGAACCTTTTTACTTACTGATAAGNTTTTTTTTTCTCAAACTTTTGTCTCTGGCAGATGCTTTAGATTTGCATTATTTTTCCTGCCATTTTTTTTATTTTTTAAAAATAAAATATCTCCAACGAGCGCTATATGGTATAAATATGTAGAGGATTTTACTTTTTTTTATATTTGAATTTGTTTTATTTTTAGTGAGTTTAGAATAAATTTTGTAAAAAAGGTTGATTTTTTTTTTTTCGGGTGGATCAAAAAATCGAATCAGATTTAGTATTAAGAAGAATATTTTTATTTTATCGTAGAAATCACTCATCAAGGTCAAATTACGTAGTTTTTATTAAACCGTTACCTCACTAGGTAATTTTAATTATTGTTAAGGAAAACAGTTAATTATTTATTACTATATAATATTATTTCGGTTGAATAATTGTATTAAAATTAATATTAAATAATAGCAAAATAATATTGCTGTTATTATATTTTATAGAACTAATTACATACAATGGTAAACATTATCGTTTTATTGCATGAATGCAATAAAATAAATATCATGAAGTGCTCAGTTTCTCATATGTGTGTATTTTCTTTGCTTCGATAAAAACCCCGTTTCGGTCCCTTTTTGAAACGTTGTTTTGAGTTTTGCTTGACATTGTTATTGTTTAATAGAATAGATAAGATTAGGGATATTCTTCTTTGACCTGTAGGAAGAATTCTTCACTTATGATAAATATGATGCAGAATTAGAACCTTTTTACTTACTGATAAGGTGGTTTGACACCGTCTCATCTCTTCTAGTGTTTGGTAGATATACTGAACCCTTTCATTATTTCTCCCACCACATTCTTATTCCAAAATATGTTTAGTTTTGAAGTTTAGTCTGTCCGTGTCCTCTCTAGTGTGTACCACGTGGTAAAATTTCGTCTCTTTTGAACATTCTTTGTTATTTGTGTTTGCGTTTATTTCTCTGATATTGTTTTAATTTTTTTAGCTTATTTGTTCAAGGCGTAATTTTAATTATTTAGGTATCTGTTTAATATATTTAATTGTTGAAGTAGATAAAGATTTAATTTTTTTTTCATAATGAAGTTAAACTGGTGGTAGTTAAGAAACAAGATAAATAGTGATACTAGTTTAACTGATTAGTAACTATACTATAACTATATGTTAAACCATGATTAATATAAATATTAGGGTAGAGACCGGATTAATGTACTGATTTTTAATCAGTAGGTACATTTGACTAAGACTGTATATTCGGTCTGTCTGTACCCTTATATTTGTATTACATAATTATATTTTTTTATTTTGGGTTGTCGTAGAGGGTTAACATTTTTTTTTAGAATTAACTAGGTTTTTCTTTAGACTGTTACTCCTCTTATCAAATTAGAAGTGGGATATTCCTTTGTCCATAAAGTACATTGGACTAAACATCCCTTTTTCTTTATACTTATTTAATCAAAGTAATCTTTATACTAAAGCAACAAAGGGGAGTAACAATCTAAAGAAGTAACTTTTAAAGAAGGCAGGGAAAGCCTCTAACTTTGATATACCACCCAAATTTCATCAATTTTTTTTTTCCAGTACATGCTTTTGATTAAAATTATGAAGTATAGATGGACAATAAACCGAAAATGTTCCCTGATGTCTGACATTTATTTTGGTTAAGAACATTTTGAATTTGAAGAACGGTCACAATACTAATAAGCAAAAAAAAAAAAAAAAAAAAAAAAAAAAAAAAAAAAAANGTCGTAGGAGGGGCTGGATTATTATTTTGGTCAGGAGAGCCCCCCCTCCCCCCTACCACTTTTATACCAAGGGGAAGGAGGGAAGTAGAGAGAAGTAAAGAGTAGGGGGAAAAAAATTGCTTTAAAAAAGTTTGGCGGGGAGTTAAAATGGCGCTAGGGTGAGAGGGCGCGGGGTTTCGTGCTTGTCTCAAATAATCAATATTTGGAAAAAATTAAAATCAACCCCTCCCTGGAGGAGTCTTAGAGGGGGGGGGTACTCATAATATTCAAGGGATTATAACCGCCCTTTTAAAAAAACTTTTTCTTTTTTTTTTCTCAAACTTTTGTCTCTGGCAGATGCTTTAGATTTGCATTATTTTTCCTGCCATTTTTTTTATTTTTTAAAAATAAAATATCTCCAACGAGCGCTATATGGTATAAATATGTAGAGGATTTTACTTTTTTTTATATTTGAATTTGTTTTATTTTTAGTGAGTTTAGAATAAATTTTGTAAAAAAGGTTGATTTTTTTTTTTTCGGGTGGATCAAAAAATCGAATCAGATTTAGTATTAAGAAGAATATTTTTATTTTATCGTAGAAATCACTCAAAAATGTCTTACTAGTTTCTTTGATTAGGTTTGGAAATGACTAGTTTGTTGAAAATGACTAACTTTTCTTGACTTTAAAGAACCATTTTGAAAACAGTTTTGGTGTTCAAAACCCTATGGAAACGGTGATTTCAAATGAGTTTTGAGTTCAAGGTCACTGCAGCAAATATTTGATTTAGTATTGAAAAAAATAGCATGGAAACGGGTATTGACTTGAAAACAGAATTGAGGACATGCTCAGTAGGTATGATAAACAGAGATATGATAACCTGACTCAACTATAACTTGTCTGGGAGTTCTATAGTTTTCAAAATTCTTGTGAAAACAGCTTTGAAAACTCGTCATGGAAAATCTTTCGGTTTGAAACCAAAACAGTTTTTAAAATGGTTTTTTTAAATCTCATAGAAACAGTAAATTGTTAATAGAAATCAGTCTGTGTTAGAATATAAAATATTGTGGTTTTTTGTTGTTTAGTTTGCCAATTATAGATATATTTTCTTTATGTCTTTGTCTCCATAAGTGGGTTCTTTTCAAGTAAATAAGATTTTCTGGCAAACGTTTAGTTGGTTAACCATATTTTGTTTAACTTTTATAAGGAATATCTTTGTTTAAGTAACTGTTAATACAAAGGGATATTTAATGAAAAGTACTTTGAGACCAAAGGAACATTATTCTTGTGTATGTAAGGTAACAAATATCCCTTTGAAGGTGACAAATATCCCTTTGAAGGTGATAAAATTCCCTTTGTGAGGTCATAAATATCCCTTGGTCTAATTAACTAGACTTTGACAAAAGAATATTAACTAATTTAACTAATTTTAAGTGGATCCCCAATTTAAATAGTGTCTTATTTTTTTTCTTATAAAAACTTTTTTTTATAGAATAATAATCTTAGTAGTTCTCTTTTTATAAAACCGGAAAACTCGAGTTAAATAATTTAGTATCATTTATTCAAAGCGTATCTTTTTTTTCATTTGAAAATAAATATATCCGGTCTTTTTAAATTAGAATTCTATAACAATTCCGAAAATGGTTTTCTATTAAATTATTTCTAATTTTATCTACCGTTTATATTCAAAGAAGTTTCAATGAATTGATTAACAATTTAAAATACTTGTGAAAGTATTAAAAGTATCATTCTCATAAGTATTATACAAATTTGATACGAGTATTTTAAATTTATTCATTATTGGATGACGTTCTGTCATATGTTCTATTAATTTGTTAATTTGTGGTTAACGCTCTTTCAGTAGAACATACTCGTATAGCAATGGTCAAGTAACTTTTTCAAGTAAGAAAAATTAAAACTTAAGATAACTTTGGCATATAAATTGTACTTTTTAAATGCTAGTTATTACAGCATTTCCCATCTGACGCACGTATTTACTACGCATCATTTTTTTTTTAATTGATAAGTTTCCCTTCTTACGCTAATATAGTATAACATTGGCACACAGATTGTATATTTATTGTACTATTAAAATGCTAGTTATTACAGCATTTCACTTCTGACGCGCGTTTTTGCTATGCAATTTTTTTTGTTATTTTATGAGTAAGAAATTTCTCTTCTGACGCCCGTATTGCCATGCACTATTTTCTTTTTTTCTAAGAATATTAGTAATGTAGTAGTAATAAGTAAAGATAATAAATTATGTTTTTAAGAGATAGTTTGAGTGAAGGGTAAGGAGACATGGGATTATATTGGGTTTCCACGAGTAGGGTTGTATTTCCTGAGTTAAGCCGAGGGTAGTGAGCAACCTTCTTTAATCTTTCGTGGAATTTTCAGTTGGAAGGAATAAAGTAATGGGTGTTTTGTGAATTTTTTTTCTTCGGATAAGTGTCTGGGTGGGGAAGTGACCGGTTTTTCTTATACCTGAGGGATTGTGCCTTCCCAAGGGCTGCTTGCAGGATAGCGGGATCTGTAGGGTTGGGGGAACCCTGAACCTAGGGATAGCGGGACCCTATCCCACTCCCTTACCTCAGGTAAACTTAAAGTACCTCCGTACCCTAAGCACAAGGGTCAGTTACCACTTAGATTTAGAAGGAGACGGGTGTCTTACCAATTACCAATTCATTTTTCAGTTCCTCGTCTTGTGTGATTTGTTTATTGTGATATTATATACTCGAGTACAAAATAAAAATAAGTTTGTTTAGTGTGTTTATCACTTAAAGATGATGACGTTAGACGAGATAGTCGTCATCGACACGTGTTACGGTAACAAAGCTGTTATTCACGACGGAAGAAGATACACTTTTAAAATCGCAAATAAAAACGGTTCGGTGAGATGGCAGTGTGCCAATTTTAAAACTTGTTCATCAACCATTACTACGTTCGAAGGCAGACTCATCAAGTGTAAAGACGACCATACTTGCGGCCCACCGGACTACGAGATGGTCGGCAAAGAGATATTCATGCACAGATGTCGTGAGAGAGCTAGAAACGAAACCATACCCATAACTAGAATCATCAAACAAGAAACGGCAAAGTTCAATTTGAACATAGATTACAAATCTATTAAATCCTCACTTTACAGACATAGACATAAGCGGAACGAAGTGCGTAAATCGTTTCCTATTGACAATGTACCTCACCAACCGCCCACATTAAACTTAAGCGTCAATGAGCCTTACACCGCAATAGATTCTTCTAAAGACTCGCAAGAACCTCTAGACTTACACATGGTCGAAGCTATGACTCCCGTAGTCGTCGAACAAATTTTTAACCATACGGAAAATCGACTTGAACATCTCGAAGAAGAGTTACCTAGAGGTAAGCCAATAACAACGTTTAAAACTGCCAAATCTTAAAGCGCCACATTCATACACCAATTATTTTATTTTGATTATTCCATCGTTTTTCAAACGGTTCTTAATATTTCATGTTAATGTTCAATTATTCCATTATCCTAATTTGAAAAGAAAACCTCTATAATTGACGCATTTTTCGTAACGGACTACATACCTTTCTAATTTTGAGTCTTGTAGTGTATTATTTCGTGTACGGTGTTTTTTTATCATACGGTTAAAAATATTAGGTAGCAGCGGTTTTAAAATTATTAACTATAAAACTACCAAAATATCTTAGTAATTAGTACTATAATAGTACTATGTTAAGAGGTCTGTACCATGATAAAAGGAAAACTATTTTTATTGCTGTTAAGTGTTGTTTATATAGTTTTATTTTTTATAAGTATTTTTCGTTTTGAAACATTCTTTATTATGTAGCTTGATTTTCCGGTGAAATCCGCGTCACGAAGGGTATAAAGTCCGACGTTTCGCTTCCACTACTGGGAGCATCTTCAATGGTATGATGCATTGATTGCATTAAGTTTAAGCAATAACTAGATAAGTACGTTGTTTTATTTCATCAGTAAACCAAGCTATTTATTACGAGTCAACGGTGAAAGCCTAATTACACATACTTTATTGTATAATACATAATTCATGATTATTATCATTTTGCTTAAGTTATTACTATTTAAGCTTGACTTAAAGAAGCTATTATTTAATTATAAGCTTATTTATAGTATTATTTAGTTTATATATTATTTAGTTATACTTATTATTTATAAGCTACTATTTAAGCTTGAATTAAGTCAATATTAATATTAGATAGGTAAACTTAATTGTTTCTAATAATCGTATTTATTGAATATTGAATAGAAAACAGACAATATGTTGGTTGTACGTGTATCTTGAACCTCCTTTATTCTTTTTTTCCTCGCCATCTTCTTTTCAATGTTTTTTTTTGTATCTCTCTAGTCCTAGTCTCGAAAACAGCTGTTTTTGTTTTTGTTTTTTACATCTTATTGTATTGTTTGTTCTCATTTGAGTCTTGTTGTTAACAATTTTGATTATATCCTACGTAATAATCAAGTGTCAAGCTGTAGGTTGCATTTTTTTAAAAAAAATACCAATCACAATTATAATTTTTTATTATTATATATATGTATTTCTTGGATGTTTTTGTTTGAGAAAATTATTTTTTAACTTTGTCTAGACAAAGACTTTTGGTTCGTTTTAATAGTTTGATATAAATTAACGTCTGTTGTTTGTTTCAGTTCCCCAAACTGGAGGCGGTGGTCAAGTAGGACAAAGCCCCGGAGGTGGCAGCCCTGGTCCGGCCCCAGTCCCTGCTGTTAAGAAGGTCGTCGCAGCACCGCCGCCTGCCCCCGCAGCACCTCCTGAAGTCTGTCTAAGATGGAATTCTTATCATTCCAATATGCAGGCAACTTTCCCAAGCCTCCTGAACAACGAACAGTTCGTCGACGTCACCCTGGCTTGCGAAGGACGTTCTATCAAGTGTCACAAGGTATGGAATAGTATTTTGATTATATTATTCTATGATTAATTAATCTGTGAACGAGTGTATAAATAATGTAAGGCCAGGGGCACACTGGGTGCAAAACAGTCTGCGGGCTGTCTGGGGAGAGTGCCTCCCGATGCAAAACTGTCGCCCTCCAACAATCTTTTGCACCGGGGCAGACGCAGACAGTCTGCAGTCTGTTTTGCCCAAGAGTACGTCTAGCCTAAAGACAAGACCGAACTTATTAAGTCGTATTGACTTATGTTTTCAATTGTCAAAACTTGAGTTTTTACCGAGGCAATTTTTGCCCTTCTAAGAAACATCGTTAAAACTTATTGTTTTTTGTATTTTCTGATCCATTGCCATTTTGAAGATTGATATATCCAAGAAACAGAATAAGTCATATTGCAAAGATCATTACAGATCTTAATACTTCTTTTTCTTTGTATCTGTATTTTTTCTTTGTGTCCTGTCGCCATCATATTCATTATATCTAGAAGTGATTTACATGTTTTCTTGTCTACTCTAGAGATACTTACTACGTTTCCACGATGTTTAAATACAGATTGAATACGGGTAGAATACAGGTTTTGGATTCAAAGTGTCCATGGAAACCTAGGTTCAAGACGGATTAAGTACAATCCCGATCCCGATACAATCCACTAAATTCTGGGATCCTATCTGGATCTAGTTGCATGGAAACTCCTGAACTCGATCCTGACATGCGCAGAGCGTCGGTATGAGCGAACCTAGCGTATTTCTGTAGAAACTGTAGCAAAATCTGCCAAAATACGTAATAATAATCATGGTTGTAACAGGTGAAGATATTTCGTATCGAATACAGATTGAAAACCCTTAACTTTTTAAATTCCAAATCAGGATTCAATCCTTTTATTTACACATGGGAACGTAGTACGTGTTGTCGTGTTTTTCAATTGTCAAAACTGAGTTTTTACCGAGGCAATTTCTGCCCTACTAAGAAACGTCGTTAAAACTTATTGTTTTTTACATTTTCTGATCCATTGAAAATTGATATATTCAAGATACAGGATAAGTCATATTACGCTAAGTTCATTAGAGAACTTAATACTTCCTTGTATTTGCATATTTATGTCCTGTCTCAATCATATTCATTATAACTAGAAGTGAAATATTTTCTTGTCTACTCTAGAGATACTATTTACCTTGTCTAATAAATTTGGACCAAGGAACATCACTTTTCTGGTAGATCGAAATTTAAAAACCAAATGAATACGGAAGTAGATATCACGAAACGAAGAAGTGTAGTAATACTAATTTTTCCCTTGGATTTAAAGTTTGCAAAACAAAACTAACTAATTTTTTAATCAATTTTCAAAAACTACTGACGTGAATTGTAACGATTTACTTGAACGCACTTTAAGTCCTTGAAGCCAGTTAAACATTATATAATTCTTTTTACCCCTAAAAAAGGTCTGTTTACGAAGCTTTCTCCTGGTCAAAAATCTTTTGTTAAGTTTTAAAAAAAGGTTCACTTTTTCTCGATGTGACAGATTTATTGCATCGACTTTTAGGTACTGTTTATATGTTAAGTGTTTGTTCTTTAGGTACATATTGCAACAAACTGGTGTACTCTATTATTAGAATAAAATATTTTTATAGTTTGTCTATTTTTAGTGTGTTTTACAATTCAAGACTTTTGGCTTTGTGATGACAAGTTTCTATTATTATTTTTTTTTTTTCCAACAAAATGTTATGCCTGCTTTTTACACCATTTTATCATATTAAATGTCATTCCTATAACTTACTTAGTAAAAGACTTTTAAAGAAGTAATAATTTTTTTAGTTATTTATAATTAATATTTTAGAGTAATAATGAAATATATTGACAGTTAATTAGTATTCTTTTTTTATATTATTATAAAAATTATTAGTTTAATAATTTTGCCATTATTAGTTACGTTTATTAATGGTGCCACTATTATACTTTTACAATTAGTATTTAACTTTTGACAGCATGGGAAAATCGAAAAAATGAGGAGGGTGAGCCAATGAGAGCGCTGGATTTTGAATTTGAGAAAGTCAAGCCAACTAGACAAATAAAAAAATGTCACTTTCCCTACCCCTGCCACAGGAGGCCACCTGGCCAGTGGATCTATTTTTTTCCTCATATTGGTTGGCCAATCTGAGTGTCAAAAGTTAATACTTATTGTAAATAGAGTATAGTATAGTAACTTTAATAATAGTGTTATTATTTGCAATGTTAATAACTCAAGTTTTTTTTTTTTATGATTTATTCTTCTGTTGATCCCTTATTTTTTTAACTTTTCTCTAATTTCTTTAGTCTTTAGGGATGAAGTTATAAAAAAAAACTCAATGTTTTTTATAATCTACTAGCTGGATACCCGTGCTTCGCTACGGAGTGTTTTTATATTTGATAAGTTTTTAAACTACCAGGAAAACATACAAATTTTTTTACTATTGGAGAATATCTAGATTCTATCCCTCCTACTTATACCCCCCACCTCTTTGATAATTTAATTTGCAAATATCCTAAATTTATCCCCCTCCTAAATGAAAATATGACAAAACTGTAGGTACATAACAACAATTACTGTACTCAGCATTTCAACGATATGCATCATGAAGATGAAGGGTATTCATTACTTGTACCCCGTACCCCTGTGTACCAAAATTTTAATTTCGTAATCTCATGTAGGCAGTGACCTT
>KZ652031.1:296027-307561 GCA_001010745.2 Gerris buenoi
TGCTAAAGTAAATAAATGCTGACTATATTATTATACGGATATAAAAGTTGGATTGTAATTTTTAAAAAAAAATTGGTGACACTAATGAATAAAAAAAAAAACACAACACTAGGCCCTATAGTTTCACATGGCAAAATTTTCCTAAGAGAGTGAGAGGCTTTCAGAGCTTACCGAGGGTAACAGAAGCATTGTCTTCACTTTTGAGAACGAAAAACTCTTATATCTCCGATTTTAAAAATTCCAAGACAGAAATTCGTTTCAGACATCAGGGGACATGTATGGTCTCATGTCTGTCTGTCTGTCGGTTTGTGTGTCCCCAAATTTTCTTGAGTAACTTGAGTAATTATTGATCGATTTTGATGAAATTTGGTAGACATGTTCATTTAACCAATGCTCAGGACGAGTTCGTTGGACAATGTTATCCGTCCAAGCGTTCACGCGTAACGCTCACGTAAACGTGTACTTTAAATTTAAAATTAGAATTTTAGGCCAGGGAAAAAATCGATCTTCATCTTTTCAATGAGACAAACATTTTTTTTTCAAATACAATTTTTTTAATAAAACCAACAGCGACACCGGTATGAAGTGTTAAAGATCGCTAAAACTATTAATAGTTTATAGAAAATAAATAATATAACAATAACGTAATATAATAACAATAATGTTAATGTTAATATAACAATAAAGTACATGATAGGATGCGAGGAAGCTATGTGCCACACTAATTGGCAGTCTATTTTTAATTGAATTAATAGTATCAAAGCCTAAATCAAACCCTAGGAAGAGCAAATGGGTTCCGTAAAAAAGCTGCAAATGACAAAAGATGAAAAGCTTAAGTTTGTGGCTGCTTTGGTAGCACTGATAATAATAAAAAACCAGCTTTAAAATTAAAGTTTTTTTTTTCTTTTCCTCACTCCCTATAGTAGGAAAAGGTATTGTTTTGTTTTGTTTTTTTTCATCCTACGAATGAAATACAGTAGAATCTCGCTTACACGACCCTCAATAACACTAAAACCTCAATTCAATTACAAGTTTAATTTTCAAATCCCCTTGAGATTGTCATGTCACTCAATGTCACAATAATGTTAAATTAACCTCTATAACACGACTATTATTATCTAAACAACCTCAATAACACGGATTTTTTACCAATTCACAACATAACTCAGAACCTCTATAACAAGTAGTTTTGAGAAGTCAACCTCTATAACACGACTCTATACAGGAATGAGGTACCTTGAACAAGTCTAGACTTGAAAACCCCACCCCACCCGGCTTCTAACATTCATTTAACCTCGATAACACAACTGATAGCCAAAATAACCTTGATAACACAACTGATAGCCAAAATAACCTTGATAACACAACTGATAGCCAAAATAACCTTGATAACACGACCCTCAGCAAGAAGAGCAGCTCAATAACAATACTTTTTCCCTAATCCCCTTGAGACACTTCTTATCGAGGTTCTACTGTAATTTCTTGTTGTGAGTTTTATTTAGGATGCTACCCCAATTAGCACAACTTTGTCCCTAGGATATCCACTGAACCAGTCACTTGTCTCTTGGTCAATTGGCACATCCAGTGGAAGTGGAGGGTAGCATTTTTACTTCTGGATGTCTTATGGCTGACCCTATGTCCACCCTTCTTAAGTCCATGGGACTTCCATAGCATAATATGCAGTAGGTTATTCTGAGGACAGTTTTGGGACATATTCTGGATGCTTAAAATGTAAATTTTTAAAATAATTAAGAATTGTGACATTAGTCATATCTGTTATCAGCTATGGCAGTTAAATCATAAATACTTGATATTGGAACCGTATGAGAATCTTAAGATTGAATTTTAAGTACTAAAAATTTAATGTCATCCCTACAAGATTTGAGCCCGGTACCTCCAGTATGTGAGTTTGACACTCTATTCACTTGGCTATGAGTCATTTCCGATTTGGAGAAACTCAAAATGAATACTTAAACCTTACACCATAAATATAAAACTTTTATAAATAATTTGAATATATTTCAGATTGTTCCATTATATAGCTTTCACTGAAACATCATCCTTTATATGAGGTAAATAAATGCACTTCTAATTAAATCTGTTAACATTTTATAATAATAGATAAAAGATTTATAAATTATAACTTTCTTAGAATACCCTAAATGGACATCCTGTTAAGGCTCTACCGCCTCTTTGAGGTTAGGAAAAACTGTAAAATTAAAATTATATTGGTTTTAAGCAAGATATCAATAATCTAAGTACAGGCTTTATTCCCAATTTGAATTCTGCACAATTTAAGCCCTATTTCAACTTTCTATAATAAACAGTACAAGTACAGGCGCCATTTTAAAACAATGAGTTGTACCGTTGTATTGAAATAGTTGTAGTATTTATTGTAGTAGGGAGTTGAAACAGGGCTCAAATTGTGCAGAATTAAAATTAGAAATGAAGCATATACTTAGATTTTTCATATCTTGCTTAGAACCAATAAAATTTTCATTTAAGTGATTTTTCTAACCTCAAAGAGCGGTAAAGCCTTAAGGGCATCCATAGGATACCCTTAACTTGATGATCATAGGATACTCCCAACTGGATGTCCATAGAATACCCTTAACTGCACATCCATATATGACACCCTTAACTCAATAATCATAGGATAATCCCCCAACTGGATGTCCCCAGGATAACCCCATAGACCAATGATTATGGACAGGATAGAATCTGGACAAGGCAAAGGCAGGATATCCCAGGATGTCTTTTGGGACCAGTTTTATACTATATATGGACTATACTATATTTCATCTCCTTATGTTGGTAAACCCCCAATTTAATCCTGCTGTTTTTATGTAGGCCTATGATATTGCATACGATTTATTCGCAGCCAAGAAATATTAAGATGAAGGCAAAGGAAGAAGGTGCAAAGAAAATTAAAATAAAATAATTGTAAAAATGCTTTATGACACATAAAATATATAAAGAAAATACTAATACAATATCCATTTACCTATATTAAAAATATCAATATCACAATAAAAAATCATAACAATATATTGAGCCAGAAAAAAAATAAAAAATTGAGCTTGAGATTTAATTTAATTATGCTATTAAAATTTTTGTGTGTTAGATTTTTTTAAAGGTGTAATTAAAAGCAAAGTTATATGATTTTCATTACTTTATTTGTAATATGTTTTGGAGACTTTTTGTATTTTTAAGGTCTCTTCTTATCACATCTTTTTGTATATTCATTGTTATCATGATTGAGACTTAAGTTGTTTATTTTTTTTATTAGCCCTCCATGAGAGTTTGCCATATTAAACAATCTTTTATGTATATAAAAATTTAAAAAAGTTTAAAGGGTTAAAATGTCTCATAAATAAAGCAATGAAAATCAACTAACTTTGATTGCTTTTAATTACTCCTAAAAGTCGTTTAAGAACAAATTATTTTTACAACATTAAATAAGGTATATTTTCTTGTTCATAGATTAGATATAGACACATAAAACGTACAGTAATAATTGCGTGATAAAAAATCTTTTTATACACTACATTTTTAAATTTTCTGTCATACATTTGAAACCTGTCAAAATGAAGATTGCAAATATGAGATATGTCAAAACAAATAAAATAACTTGCGGATTTTTTCCGAACTAACTTTCCATTCAGCACAATTTGCTGAAAACGAATTAAATTTTACTGAAAGATGGATAAAAGTATTAAAAATAATGCATTGTCATCGTGTTCTGAGCTATTCTAAGTTTCAAATGTCTAGCTACTCGGGAAGTTAGTTAGAAATCGATTGCAAGATTTGTACTGGACAAACAAACAAGAAAGCAAGCTAATAAAAACGTAGTAAAAAATAACAATTATTACATTATCAACTGAAATAGTGTTTTTTATTAAACATTAAATTGATTTAGTGAATATAAAGAGAGGCGTGAAAATTTCAATTTAAATAAATTTACACGTTATGAGGTCCCCTGAGTCGAAAAAAGTTTTTTTTTTGTCTGTGATGAGATGTGTGTAGTATATAATACAGCTGCAATTTCAATGAAATTTGGTTTACATGATAGAAAAAAATAAAGGCCCGTTTACACTTTGATTAGTGCGAGTGCGAGTGATTAGTGTTTAGTGCGAGTGTTTAGTAAAATCACTAAATCCGTTTGGAGACCATGTGTTTAATTTTGCGAGTGAACTGTTAACTGTTTAGTAGACTTGCACTGTTTAGTGGATCAGCGAGTAGGCCTCCCCTCTCCAACCTAGATGTCAGGGTTTTTTTATTTTATAATTATACAATTTAAAAGTAAAAATGTTTAATTGATTGGTCAAAAAACTGTCACAATGTGTCAAAAATCAACAAAACACTACCCCTCTCACAAAAAAATTAATAAAAAAAAAATAAATGTTCAATAAAATATAAAATTTTCCTCAAAATAAAACGACATCCTAATCACTAAGCACTAATCACTAAACACTTAACACTTGCAAAATTTACTAAACACTCGCACTAAACACTAAACACTCGCACTCGCACTAAACACTAAACACTCGCACTCGCACTAATCAAAGTGTAAACGGGCCTTAACACTCAAAGTAAAATAGAGAAATTAATTTAAGGTACAAAAATTAAAAAAACAAAACTTTTTGTTCTTTTATTGAGCTACGTGAGAAGTTATTTTGATGGTAAATTTTGATAAAATTTCGATGATAATTAAATGTAAATATGAAAACTCTTACTCATACACAATGAGTAAATAATTGGTTCAGTGTTTGCCAAGTATATAATCTCAAATCAACAAATAACTGGAAAACACTGAAGTAAGTAATTATGTATTATGTACTCATATAAATATGAGAATGTTAGAACTAGTTGTGTCGAATTTTTATTTTTATTTTTATATAAACTTTACTTTATCTCAATTAATTAATTAATCAAGTCTAAAATTAATTAAAAGTAGTTAAATCATGAAGCTGGATACTTAAAGTTTTTCTTAACTTTATTTGTACGTTTTTGGTAGTATTCATACTACGGAAAGATTAAATTTTAATTTAAATCAAATTATATTTATTATTAACTACGGGAAAAAGACAGAGAAAAAAAAGAAGACTCCAGCGCCGGGATTTGAACCACTGGCCTTTATATTTCCAGTATAGCGCTCTACTAGCTACCAACTAAGCTACACTGAAGAATAATTTCCTCTGTCGTTAATATAGAGGCCCGTAGTTCAAATCCCGGTGCTGGAGTCTATTTTTCACTATCTGTTTCCCATAGTTAATAATAAATATAATTTTATTTATCACTATAAATAATGCTCCGGCATAAAAGTGAACCTTAAGTAACTACACTCTATATTACTTCGAAAATAAAAAAAGCAAACCTCATAACTCATAACTTAAAAAAGGCAAACTTTAGAATGACGGCTTTACGTTTATTGTCTCCACCATAATTTTTATTAATATTTTTTTATCTCCTTATTGAGAAAATAATAGATAATTACAGGATAGAGGGGCAGCCACTTTATACATATTAATATATATATTCAGTATTAAATCATTAGAGAGAATCATTTTTCATTAATTTGTGACCAAATAGAGCTTGAATTTTAACAAACATTAAATTTTTAATGCTTACTTCCTATCACCGTAGAACCCAAAATATGTTTCTTTTATCTCATCGAAAATCAAAGAGGATCTTAATTAATTATATTTAATCAGCCCTTTCAGTTTTGCAGCCCGCCCCCATCTGTGAAACATAAATTGTGTAAACTTTGAATATTGAACTCTTTACAGAAATCATCCAGGTTGGCTGTTCATCATTTAGTCCATGGTTAATCATTCAAATTTAAAGCACGCCCTTGAAAAAAAATAATGGTTAGCACAATATAACAAAAAAAATCTCATCAAAAAGAACTAAATTTAATAATTCATGTTTAACAAATTAACCATTTTTTAATTTAACAAAAAAATAATATAAATTTTACTTTAATGATATTGTTTTAGTCTTTGTCATGGCTATAAGGTCATTTATGGCTCAGGTACGTTTAATATAAAAATGTTCCTTATAAAAATATACCTAGTAAAAATACAAGATTTAACATTAAATTAATAATAATATTATCAAATTTGTCTAATTTTATGACTAATTATAGAAATATAAAATAAAGGGGGGAGAGGGGATAATAATAGAAAAAAAAATGAACTAGATAATTGGGCAAGTTATAGATTAGGGTATTTACCCACCTTACACTAATAAAATTATTAACATAATCTGTTAAAGGTAACAATTAAAATGAATTAAAGGCACTTTTTTAGACTGTTACTCCCCTTAGTCCCCTTATAAAAACAGAAGTTTGATATTTCTTTGTTCCAAAGGTAATTGGACTAAACATCCCTTTGTTTTAATAGTTATTTAGACAAGGGAATGTTTAAATAATTATATCTATTAATATTCTAAAAAAAACATAGGGGAGTAACAATGTAAAGAAGTACCAGATTAAATTACATAAGTACAAATTTGGGTTTTATCAAGTTTTTGGATGCAACCTTTAATTTTTCTTTCTTATGACATTCAATGTTGGAGTAATCAGTTTGGAATATAGCACTTCAACCTGAACCGTGAACCATTGGTTCAATTTGGTCAAACCTGCTCCAGTGGTTCATAACTAGACTATATAAAGCCATTGAGAATTCACTGATTCACAAATGCTCTCAATACCATACAATTCAGTGGCGTATGCAGCGCCAGCGGTGAGGGGAATATGAACTCTCAAAACAGCGCTTTTATGCATTTATGAGGTGAAATTGAATATGAGGTGATGTAAAAAATATGTCCAGGGGGGGGGAGCACGGGCCCCCTGTGCCCCCTATTTAAGCCACTGATACCATATCAAACAATGAAAATTTGAACATTTTGTATATAATAAACACTTAAAATGCTTGGTTTTCCATTGAAATCCGGAAAATCATCACAAAGGGGTTGAAGCCCGACGTTTTGCTGCCACTACTGGAAGCATCTTTTGGAGTCTGGTGCATTGAATGCATTGATGAAACAACAAGACATATTGAAACGGGAGTAAAGGTAACAGTGATCACATCATTTTGTTGAAACCGGCGATCTTATAAAGAGCGCAGGAGGGTAAGGGAGGGTAATGAGATTGAGGAACAACCAGAGAACTTCAATAAAGAGTATAGATTCACTCTTTCCCGCACTGTGCCAAGCAGGAAGCAAAAAGCTGCGCTGTGGTCACTTCCCAACTTCAAACATCACCCTCTCCACAAAGGTACACCATCGAAGGCAGCACCTGCCTGATTGCACAATCCAGACAAAGGATCAACCCGACTGAAGGAACCTCCTTTACTCCAATCGTCCTTCACGTACATCTTGCTGTTGCTTCAAGTAAACATCACGATGCACCACACCCCTGAACATGATTCCAGTAGTGGAAGCGAAACTAAGGACTTCAACCCAAGCTGTTTATTACGAGTCTACCCTCAGAAGCCTACGTACCAAATTTTGTAAATAGGTCTATTATATTCTTATGCTCCTGCATGAGATGCTATCTTAGAAGTTATTGATAAATGCTGGTCTCCTAAGAGACCTAAGATACTTATTGAGCTAAATCCAATTATTAATTGACATATTTAAGACCTTACTGGAAGTAATAAAAAAAAAATTAAGGGTGCATCCATGAACATGTACAACGAATAGCCCTGACATTTTTATCACATTCTTAATTATGAATATAATTATTTAAATAATGATAAACAGAACAGGTTTAGCCATATAAAAGGTTCTCTTATCTTGGATAGCTAATTTACCTTGAACACTCAACCCTAGCACAGGGAGAAAGAACTTGTCAGAGTGAAACCTGAAACTCTATTATGGTAATGTTCCCAGGTTCTTTCTGATGTTTCCTTCTTTCCCATTTTTAAAGGTTTATTTCTAACTGTCCAAGGAATTCTTCATTAAGATAATTAAAGGATATAGTTGGAGAGCATTTCTATTGACTCATTTACATTCAGCGACTGTCAATGCTCATGCCTCTGCTGTTTTCTCCCCAAAATATTTCTGAGGCTGCATCAAGGGCAGTGAGAGTTTACATTATTACTTCACTTACTTCCTATTCTACCTCCTTGGGTAATACAGGATGTCGAAGAAGATACAGCTTTAGCCACACGTTGTGCATTTCTATGTTAAGCAGTTTCTATCGATACTTCATTTGTTCATATTGCCAAAAGAGTTCCGAAATTATTCAGCTTTAAATTTAATTGCAATGAGTCGTTAAGGGTTAATAAAACGTTAATAAACCTTAATACTGGCTATATTTCACACCGAGGCATAGACGTGCCTGAAATATCATTATAACTTCTAAAAATTACAATTCTGTTAGGTAATATAATACAAATATGTTTGCTTTTTTATTTTTTAGTTGATAAATGGACTGAGGATGGAACTTATTTAGGGTCGAAACGTTTCCCACAAACATATAATTGTTTTTTCCTTCACATATTCATCCATTAATTGACAAATTACTATTCATACATACATAGAAGGTGGCAATAAACTTAAGGTTTATTATTTAAATACTACAAACATACAACTATTCCAGAAAGATTATAGGTCAAATCAAAATTATTACATAAAGAACCTAACGGTGTTACATTATTTAATAAAACGTTCTAATAATCTATTTAAAAAATCAGATTCCTCTTTATTGACATGACTCCTCCTTTACATAACTAAAAGTTTTCAGATAAAAAATAACAATAATTAAGAACTAGCACTCATCGTTTTATTAACCCTTAACGACCCAAAATTGCACCTCTAAGTTAATATAAAAGGGACAAATAAAGGAAATTCAGCGTTAAACAATCAAATGTTGATATTTTCAAAATGTCAACAGGATCAATAATGAATTTCATTGGGAGTATATAATTGGTATAGTAGGAAGGTAAAATTGCTGCAAATTTCAGTGGAATTGGAAAATTATATGATATTTCACGAATTTTTGAAATATCTGCTAACCCAGCAAAGTGGGGTAAGGCAAGTAAGTAGAAGTGCAGAGGATAAACACTCTTGCTATTCGCTCAGACTGTCCTTTGACTTTCGAGAAAAAGCGCCATTGAGAGCAACAATGGATAGCATAAGTGGCAGAAGTATGGGCAATGGGCCAGCGCCACTAGCCTATTTTCACACTCGCGCTACTATTTCATACCCACATCCCTGCTCAGCTCAATGCAATGGAAATGGGCTGAATGTAATTGAGGCATATAATAATCCAAATATCCTCTAATACACAATTAGACAATAATATTTATTCTATATATTTGCCATAATTGGCAATAATATTTATGCCTTACATTTTCCATAATTGACAATAAATGTATGCCATAAATTTGTCATAATTGATAGTAATATTTATGCCACAAATTTGCCATAATTGGTAGTAATATTTATGCCATAAATTTGCCATAATTGGGCAATCATATTTATGCCACAATTGGGCAATACTATTTATGCCATAAATTTGTTCTAATGTTTACAGTAGTCTCGCTAATTCAGGCCCCTCTAGTCTGGACATGCTGTTAATCCATAATGACCTCAATAATTTTCTAATAATGTAAAAATTAATAAACTCTAAATTTATGGTATGTTCTTTATCCTAAATCAATTTTCAGGTATAAAAAGTGGACACTTCTTTAGACTGTTACTCCCCTTATAAAAATGACAGAGGGGAGTAACAATCTAAAGAATGTGTAAGGAATGTTCTTCTTTAGACCTGTTACTCCTCTTATAAAAACTAAAGTGTGATATTCCTTTGTCACAAAGTACTATGGATTTAAAATCCCTTTGTCCTAATAGTTATAAGGTCAAAATCATTTATATCCTAACAAAATACATAGGGGAGTAACAATCTAAAGAAGTACCAAAAAGTGAGATGAAACAGTAATTGCTTTTTTTTTTGTTAAAAACATTGATTTTAAATAGTTTTTAGCTAAAAACTAGTTTAACACGCTTTTCATAATTGATTCTGTTTAATTCGGTAATCCGTACATTCGGTAATCCGTACAAATCCTCTGTCCCATCAAATATGTATTAAAGAGACCCTACTGTAAGTTATACTTTTTTTTAACTTTATACAATATTTTTCATCAAAAACTTAATTTTTTTCTCCTCATTTTAACATTAGGTTTTTTAAAAAGTTATTTTATACTTAAAAATAAATGAAAATATACAATTAATAAAAATAAATACATAGTATTTATATATGACAGTAATTAAGTACATATAATTTTTACTAAACTAATAGCTTATTTAAAATTTATAAAAAAAATATATTTACATTTTTATCGTCCTTTTTATTATTTATTTATTTATTTATATATGTTCTTACTCTAAAATAAATGCCTCTTAGTTTTACGCAAAAATTAATTCTTTGATCATATTAATATCAAAGATGGTAAAAAAATAGGCCAAATGAGCATTATTGATTTTACATAAATATTTACATTGGAGTAAATTACATTAAAGATGTGAATCTTGAATCTTGACCAATCACTATTATAGAGGTAGATTATACCTACTATATTAAAATTTTAAAACTCTTACTTTTAAAATTTACTTTAATTAAGTAATTATTTGAAAGTAAGAAACATTGTGATCAAGAATATGAAATTTAATTTTTGTTTGTAATTTAACTAATTATAGAGTCTACTTGATCGTATATTTGCAATAAAAAACAACACAGAATAATTTTCATTATTTGAATTCAGATAAAATTAAAAAAAAAGATTTTTGCCAATTGCTTAATACAAGAAGAAAAAAAAAATATAACCAAAATCTTTATACTTTTTTTTATGATTAAAAAACATTCAATATTAAGAGCTAAGTCTGAACATAATGAAAAATTTACAATGATTAAAAAAAATTAAAAATTATTTTTGATGAATTTGAAATTTCATTTACCTATAATTAAACCCGTCTATTATGTCTTCAGTAGTTTTAATCTAATTAATAGAAGTAAAATACAAAGTTGTATTATTGACATCAATATTCACATAAGGTCATCACATTTAATAGAAATAGTAACATATTTATGTTCCATTTCTCTGAGGCTTGAACATTATAAATCCTCTTATTTGATTCTTGAATGTAACGTTTATTCGCTTTTATTACATTTTTAACTTCTTATTGTTTTGTTCTCAACTGCTATGGAAGTGGTTCGATGTGGTTTCTTTCAACGGAACGTAATCATTATGTCCATTATCACTAAGAAGTGAACTATGATCTGTTTCTTTTGACGGTCTTGAGGCTCTAGAAAATAAAAATAATATTGTATACACATAAAATTTGGTACAGCTTAGTCTTACATCCTATCTTACATCTCCAATTTTTAAAAGTGTACAAAGTTCAGTAGAAGTTTAGTATCAAAGACGGAAATGTTCAATTTTCAACATTTTACAGGAAAAGGTTTTTTTTTTTTTTTTTTAAATTTTTTTAATATTAATTAACGTGGTAAATACTCTTATAAACTA
>KZ652031.1:351532-363222 GCA_001010745.2 Gerris buenoi
AAAAAAAAAAAAAAAAAAAAAAAAAAAAAAAAAAAAAAAAAAAAAAAAAAAAAAAAAAAAAAAAAAAAAAAAAAATGTACATAAGACCAGTTTTCAAAAATGGAATTTATTATATTAATTATTTTCAATTTAACTCCCTTCAAAACTAAAAATAACACAAAATAGAACATAACAAAAATTACTCTACTATTCAAGGGCTTTTTAACGATATACATCATATTATAAAATATTAACTTTGACATTTGTACCCCTGTACTTAGAGGTACCTAAATTATATTTTTGAAAGACAAACAATACAAAAGGGTATTAATTTAACTAATAAATAAATATAAATTCAAAACCTAATACAAAAAATTATTTAAATCCTTTAACCTATAAAAAAATTATAAATCTGTACAAAAGTACGTGTATAAAATTTTTAAAAAATAAACAAATAAAATAGCTTTAATGTACATATCAAGGCTTTTAAAATTATATGCGACACAATATTAAAAACCACAAAAAGTGGTCACGTGACACGGCACTCGGGAAAAAGTTTACTCTCATGTTCTCAGCAAATAGGATGAATTAATGAAATAAAATATCCTCAATTTTAAGAGTATTAGTGAGAGATTCATTTGCCTCAATCAGAAATAAAATCGGTTAACTATTACAGAAACTATGGCCATTGAAAGTCAATAATTGAAAAAAATAAAACCAAAAAATTCCCAAATTATCACCATCTAACGTACAACCGATGATGATACGACGAAAAGTCATAGGACCAAAGTTGTAGATCTTTTAAAATCAGTTACCGCTGGTGCTATCCGTTTTCTAATATGACTTATAGTTTAGCCGCAATAAGCCCCCAAAACAGCTTAAAAATCAGGTCACCCATTTTTATTTTTTTAAGGGGGGAAGGAGAGAGAAAAGTGAACTTTATGCAATTATTTTGGTTCACAATATGGACGTTGCGCGTCGAATGGCGCAAACCGCAAGTCTCTAGAGCTCTTCTGGAAGTGGGTTAACATTAATGTCAGTCAGTGAGTCATTTAGCCATGCTGCTTTATAGTATTTGGCATATTAATTAAGCACGATTTGAAGAGCGCAGGCTGTTGGAATTAGGACAATGCTATCTGCAGGCCACTTTCGACAAGCCATAAAAATTTCATTAAAATCGGATGATTACTTTTAAAGATATAGATGTAAATCTATATCTTAAATAAATAAATAAATGTATGTTTGTGAGCATGTAAATGATAAACTAATAGGCGCAGACGGTTGAAACTTATATGGGACCAACAATGGGCTAATTATGACCTACCACCCAAATTTCATTAAAATTGGACTTGTAGTTTTTATGATATGGCGGTTCGCAAAAATTGATGGACAGACCGACAGACCGACCGACAAACCGACAGACCGACAGACAGACACGGAACCAAAAATGTTCCCTGATGTCTGAAACGGACTTCTGTCTTGGAATTTTTGAAATCGGAGACCTAAAATTTTTTCGTTCTTCGAAACGATCACATAGCTTCCGTTACCTTTGGTAAGCTCGTAAGCAATAATAAACTTCCTGTATGTAAGTTCGTATTTCTCTTTAGATGAAGATGAAATTAATTCATTAGTTGTATTTTGTGCAGAATTAATTATTTCGGGAGCCGTATTTATTCTCCTCATATTCGTCATAATCACATAAATCACGTATTGATTTTCACAAAAATTCGATGTAAACAGTTACTTTAATAAAAGAACAGCAAATTAGTTTCGGTAAATGTAAACAAACTCGCTAATCGTGCGTAAAGTTGAAGAATGCTTCTTCTTTACCGCGCTAGAGTGGTAAAGAAGAGGAATTGTTCAAAACTATGAGACACACATGCGCAATTAATACAGGTGTGTAAAGAATCACTTTCTACGAATCTAAACAGAGATGTAATGTTTATATTACGTATCAATCGATGAGTATCTTCAAAAATACTCATTATGATGTAATTCTGATGGTTTGTCGAAAGTAGTCAACAGATAGCCCCAGATTACAACCGTCTGCGAATTTTATATTTTGCTAAATTGATATTTTAATTCATGTAAAATACTCAACCAATTAGTGTGTGGCACATAGCTTTCTTGGGTCCTACTTCTCAAAATTTAATGATTTGTTGCTATTAAAACCTATTATAATAAAATCTCTCATTTTTTTTTACCATTTTGTAAACCTATAAAAATTGTTTTTGACGAGTAGTTTTTAAGATATGTTGGTTCGAAAAAATTAAGCGATAGTCTCCGATTTCAAAAATTCCAAGACAGAAATCCATTTTAGACATTGGGGAACATTTTTGGTTCCTTGTCTGTCTGTCTGTCGGTCTGACGCTCAATTTTTGCGAACCAACATATCTTAAAAAACTACACGTTCGATTTTAATTAAATTTGTTTGGTTGATCATAATTAGCCCATTGCTATAGCTTCATAATACGAGTATAAGTTTCAACCTTCTGCGCGAAATAGTTTCTCTTCCACATGCCCACAAACATACATCTATTTTTGTATGAAAGTTATATAGTCTACTGAAAGTAACCCGCAGGTAGCCCCAGATTAATTTGAACCTTCTGCGCTCATTAACTTTTGCTATATTGATCAAAAACGGTGGAAACAATTAAACAAATTAGACAATATAATGGCTTGTAAAAGCATAAAAGCAATAAAGTTGGTGATAGGATGCGAGAAAGCTATGTGCCACACCAATTATCAGTTTATTTTCTATCACGAAGCTTAGCTAGCTTCTACAGTGTTCATCTAGTATAATTTTAATTCCAATAAATTGTTGGAAATTCAACAACTAGTACGGTGCAATTAGTCCGAAAAACGGCCTAACCCTAACATCCGAAGTAAATGTTTCCCTCCAACTCCACATTGTTCTAGACAGTCCCCATATTGTTTGGTAAAAAGTTACACCATTTTAAGCGTCGGGTTTGGCGGGGAAGGGGGGTGAAGTTGGCAAATTAGTAGTTTTTATCAGTTCTTCTTAAATATTTAGAACACCATGCGGTTTAGCCCATAAAGTGTGTTTTTTTTTCTTTTTTTTCTGTATTCTTCACATNACTTTTTGATTAAGGGAAGAAAAGACCTGCTTTAGTCCCTCTAAACTAATCCAAATCATAACTTTTTCTTCCTACTGGAGATAAATCCTATTTTTGGTGTTTCATTAAATTGAAGATATAAGGGATGAAATATTTTATTTTAGCTTTTTTTTAGTTCAGCGTTTTTATTAATAACCCCTGCTAATTAGTGTGGCACATAGCTTCCTCACATCCTATTTCTAAAATTTTAATGATTCCTTGTCATTATCATTTAATCTCTACATTTTTTTACATCTCTTCAGTCATTTAGTACTTATATTTATTTATATTAATTTGTTAACTTTTTGAGCATTTAAAATTAGCTGAAGTATTTTTGCTTTTATAGACAAATATTCTTAACTATGTATAAGGCATTTTAAAATTAGAAGTCATGAATATATTAAAAATATAGTACCTTTTTCTTTTTGAATAATTAGCTGTTATCCTTTGANAAATATTTAAGAAGAACTGATAAAAACTACTAATTTGCCAACTTCACCCCCCTTCCCCGCCAAACCCGACGCTTAAAATGGTGTAACTTTTTACCAAACAATATGGGGACTGTCTAGAACAATGTGGAGTTGGAGGGAAACTTTTACTTCGGGTGTTAGGGTTAGGCCGTTTTTCGGACTAATTGCACCGTACTAGTTGTTGAATTTCCATTCTACCATTCTACTTTTATACCCTCCGCAACTCTTGAACCGTTCACTTTAGCAAGAGTATGCATAGATTCATTTTTGTTCGCAATTTAATGTAAATTATTTTGGTATACGGCACTTTATGCGCTAAACTGCATAGTTTAGACTGATAAAAACTACTAATTTGCCAACTTCACCCCCCACCCCGCCAAACCTGACGCTTAAAATGGTGTAACTTTTTACCAAACAATATGGGGACTGTCTAGAACAATTTGGAGTTGGAGGGAAACTTTTACTTTGGATGTTGGGATTTGGGTCTAATTGCACCGCACTACAACGCTGGTATTGAAACCATAAATTATCAAACTTTGTGGATATTTTTCAAAATTTGCAAGATGTTGCACATAACTGTTGAATAAAATTGCATTGTCAAATTAAATATTAAATACTCCTTACCACCAATTAAACAATTAATTAATTCCTTAGTTGCTTTTTCAAATAAACATATTTGAAGGAAAAAAATGTAAATTGAATAATTGTTATCTCAAGGTTTTAGTTCTCTTTTATTTAAATTAAAAGTTGACAATTTTAATTCTTCCTTTATCATTAGTTTACCACGACCTGTTGGAATTATTACATTGTTATCATGTAATAGAGAATCTTATACTACATGAATACTTTACATGACGCACAAAAATAACAATTGAATTACACTTTACATTGACTTCAATGAAAAGTGTAAATTAAAAACAATGTTTGTCCTAAAGTTTAAGAGCAAAGTTAGGTACATTGAGCTATGTGGTGTAAATAAAATAATCTGCTGGACAAAGTAACCAACTTTTGCTTCAGAACTTACCGAAGGTAACGGAAGTTATGTGATCGTTCTCAAGAACAAATATTTCTGGAAACATTTTTAGTCTGTCAGTCTATGACACATAGCTTTCTTGCTTTCTATGGCACATATTTGCGTGATGCTTTTATGCTTTTACAACCTATTATTGCAAAATTTATTTTATTTTCCCTTCTTTATTTAAATTTGTAAAAAATTGTTTTGAATTTTTTACATGAAAATATCAATTGCAAAATTTAAAGGGCGCAGATCGTTGAAATTAGGCTAAAGTTATCTGCGGGCTTCTTTAGACAAATTATGCAAATTTCTTAATATTAAGAGTATTAGGTACTTTTCAAGATATAGGTGTAAAAATAATTAATATAAAAATTCCATTTTTTAAAACTGGTCTTATGTACAATTTATTTTATTTATTTTTTTTTTTTTNATGCATATATATATTTTTTTTTTCAACTTAACTTGATAAATTAACGATAAAAAACGAGGCAAGGTAACAATGAGGTCGCATTTTGACCTGTTGAACTCGTGTCCGACGTGATGTAACGCATTAGTACAGTAAGTGCGCCATCTTAAGTGTGTTAGGTTCGTACGTGTTAAATGCTTGGTTTTATTAAGTTAAAAAACAAAGTGTCGTAAGGATCTTGTTCGGTTGCAAATGTCCTGTTTTCCTGTTTACAGGTGCCTGTTTGCTGATTTAGAGTAATCAAGAATGGAAACAGGTCGAGTGGGTATAGATTTGGAAAGAATCTGATGTTCTAACCACCTCCAACCACCTCCAACCACCTCTAACCACCTCTAACCACCTCCAACCACCTCCAACCACCTCTAACCACCTCTAACCACCTCAAAGGGAGTAATGCAGGTGTGGTTACCCAGATACTTGTTATTACACCTGTTTTTCAACTAATCGTAAGAATATAAAAACTTCTCATTGGACAAGATATCACGTCTTCAGGCCTCATATACATATGCTAACTGAATTTATATTACTTAATAAACTATAAAGTATTCAGTTTTAAGTACATAAAAAAGAAAGTGTCTAGACTTAGCTGGATTGTTAAATGTATCAGAACTTAATTGTCGTTGTCAGAAAGTGTCATAGTGTTCCTCAATAAGAACTTAAGTTAGGTGATGTTATGCAGGTGTCCATTGTGAGAACAAGTGGTATTACAAGATAATACACCCATCAATTATGGAATTGTTGTTCTTAACACTTATCTGTATAAAATACCACCTTTATAAAAACTATAATTTAAATAGAATTGTTAATTGTCAACTAAAACATGATATTTTTTCACTTCCGACTTTACCGAAGGTAACGGAAGTGATCGTTCAAAAAACGAAAATAAAATGATGTCTTCAATTTAAAAAATTACAAATAAGGAAATCCGTTTCAGATATCTGGGAAACATTTTTGGTTGCTGCGTATTGGTTTGTCTGTTGGGTTTTGCGAACCAACATATCAAACCTTAATAGAACACTGTAATTTAAATAGATTTGTTAATTGTCAACTAAAAACATAAGATTTTATTTTAGTTCCGAGTTTAATGAAGGTAACGGAAGAGATCGTTCTAAAAAAGATAATACGTGTGGTGTCGTGGGACACCTAGTAGGAACGAAGTTCCTTACGCTTTTCATTAAATATATAAATTATTAAACCACAGTATTACTACTTATTGGTGGAGTTAGAAAAGAGACAAAATACAAAATTAAAAATAACTAATTTCAAATAAGTAATTAAAAATAACTAACTATTTGTACTAGTTGCGGCAAAATTAAATGAAAAGCTTTTTATTATCTTTGAAGTGAGCGTCTTTCAATAAATAATGTGTTGCATATTGAGAAAAAAGTTAATAATAAATTTATAGTTAAAACAGATGGTTGTAGAACAAAAAATAACTGTCCTCTCAGGCCCGACGGCATATCACTCCAATTAAATATTAAAATAAAAAAATATAAATCATTACCTCAAAAAAACTTCTGATTGTATCAGGTTGAAACTTTACATGCTTGTTACAATTGTATTTTAGGTGATGTATACAAAGTTTCATTTAAATCGTTACGTTAGAACGTAAGATATCGGTAAAAACGTTGTTTTCTTTATTTTAATCGTTTTGGTTCGCTTTAATAAATTTAGCGATCTTTATTACTTCATAGCAGTGTCGGTGTTCGTTTTAATAAAACAATTGATTTATAAAAGTTGTTTGTCTCATTAAATAGGTTAGTTAGAACTTTTCCCCTTCCGAAAATTCCAATTTTAAATATGAAGCTTACGTTTACGNGAAGATTGAATGACGGGAAGTGGTTCAAAATTGGGGTAATAGGTGTGTGATGAAACTTAAAAAGCAAATTAATATAAGACCAGTAATAAATATATATTTGGGTGCATATGGAGGAGAAACTAATGAGCGCAGAAAGTTATAACTTATATGGGACCAACCAACAATGGGCTAAATATGACCTACTTTTATAATTGCAATAAATTCGAACTAGTTTTTAAGATATGTTGTTTCGAAAAAAATGCGACAGGGAACTAAAACTGTTTCCTGACGTTAAAAACGAATTTCTGCCTTGGTGTTTTTGAGTTCGTAGAAATAAAAGTATATCGTTCTTCAAAACTATCACATAGCTTCCGGTATCTTCGGTAAGCTTGGAAGAAGTAACTAAATTACACATTAATGGCTTGTAAAAGCATAACATCAATAATTTACGTGATAACATGCGAGGAAGCTATGTGCCACACTAATTGGATTTTTTTTTAAGAAAGGAAGCATTTTTTGGTACTATTATACTCCTATTATTATCCCCCCCCCCATATCCCTTTGTGTTAATAGTTATTTAGACAAAGGAACATTATACAGAGTAGTATATATTCCTTAGTCTAAATTACTATTAAGATGAAGGGCTATTTATTCCAATGTACCTTGGGACAAAGGAATATCACACTTGTGTATATAATTGTGATCATATCCCTTAGTCTAACCAACGGCTGTACACCAAGTGCTCCGGGAAAGGTCGGGTCATGGTAGAAGTGCTATCTAAGTGTATCTAATTCTAAGGGGGCCTGGCGCACTTCGGTACCAGCCTAACCAACTATTAGGATAAAGGAATATTAAATATAAAACTGCCCCAGGAGTCTCGATGTCTTGGGAAGACAAACACACAAACCTTTGAGACTTTTGCAGGGTAGACTATTGTTTAGAACCAAGGGGGGTGCTAAAGTAAAAAAGTGCCCATTTTTGACTGAGCTAAAACTTAACACACTTAACGAAAAATAGTCACGCAATGCCTACTTTTTGAGGAGTAACTAAGACAGCATTGTGTTTTTAGATCAAATTCAAAAAGTCAGGTGAATTTGATGGACGTTTATCTTACTTAAATGCCATGGCCTTTTGCACTTAAGCCTCAAACCATAAAGCATTATGGTACTTAAATTGCACACTGCTTAGAACAATAATATTCACTTGTCTACCAACTTTCACAAAAATAAATATACATAATAATAGGTCATATACTTTTAGTTTTACACAAGGCAGTACCAAATATTTTTTTGTTAATGTTGCAGCAATGTTTCTTTTTCATTTAATTTATAATCTGTTGTAAATGTGAGTTTCGAGTATTAGCTTGAGGCTAAACTGTAAGTGGAGTTTGTTGCGGAATTGTTTTACGTGTCGCAAATAGGGAAGTCAGAAATATTATTCACGTATTATTCAATTTCACCTTTTTATTATTATTTATTTAAATGTGTTGAAAATAGTTGGTTTCATGGATGACATATTGCGTGACCTTTTTATAATGGGTAAAGGTTAATTCTTTAGCAGAAACAGTGCCAAATAGGTTAGTTTGTGTCGTTGTTATCTTAATTTATTTCTAATAAATATTCTATATGATTTTTTTTTTCTTTGTTCTTTACTTATTGTAATATTAATATTTAAATTTAAATTAATAGTAATATTTAATATTTTGACCATATTTCTTATGGGCTAATTATGAACAAAATCCAAATTTCCACCTACCATCCAAACTTCATTGAAATTAGACGAGTATTTGACTAACTTAACTAACCTAATAAGTTACTAACTATAAACTTGATTTTTTACTACGTTTTTATTAGCTAGCTCTCTCGTTTGTTTGCCCAGTACAAATCTTTAAATCGATTTTTAACTAACTTCCTGAGTAACTAGACATTTGAAACTTTTAGAATAGCTCAGTAAACGATGACAGAAAATTTAAAAACGTAGTATATAAAAAGTTCTTTTTATCTAGTAATTATTGTCTAATAAGTTGGTTCTCAGGATCATGAAAATTACATTGTCCACTAAAATGGAAGGGGCATGACCGCTCTCCATCGCATTGTTTTTTTTTTCAAATGCCTATTGCCAAGTTATGTCCCGCAGACAAATTTAGCCGTCCAAATATTCTTAAAACGTATCATAAAGATTTTCTTATAAACAACATTCTAGGTTGATGTCAGTCAAACACTCTCTCGCACGCTATCCAGTAGCGTACTGCAGTAACCCATGGTATAGCGGACTGTACTGCAGTAACCCATGGTATAGTGGACTGTACTGCAGTAACCCATGGTATAGTGGACTGTACTGCAGTAACCCATGGTATAGTGGACTGTACTGCAGTAACCCATGGTATAGCGGACTGTACTGCAGTAACCCATGGTATAGCGGACTGTACTGCAATGAGGAATAGGGATTTGGTTTAGGGTTAAAGGTTCGCAGATACTATGTGTCAGAGCAAAAAGGTCATGTGGTCAATTTTACTTTGGTTTCTCTGTATTCTCCATTTCTTCAGCCAAGTTTCAAAAAGGACCTTTGATGCTGTTGTACATATGGTCAGAAGCTGTACGGATAGATTCGTGAGATGAAAGAATTTAGGATTGGGACATCGATAACTAAAACATCGATGTTTTCGATACATCGACATCGAACACACAAATATCGATATTAGTCAAAGCATCGAAAGAAAATTTCTATGTTTTCGATTCATCGACATTGGCATCGACCTCCCAACCCAACTTGAAAATCAAAAAGGGTCGATTCTTTCCCAAAGATGTCGGCAAAATTCAATTGTTTTCAAATATCCCCGTCGTAAGAAAAAAATACGTGTGGTGTCGTGGGACACCCGGTAGGAACGAAGTTGCTTTTATTTTCATTAAATAAAAATTATAAAAATAACACTGCTATAAGTACGTATACGTTGCTAACTACGTGTACACGACGGAGTTAGAAAAGAGACAAAATTAAAATTAGTTAACTGGTTGTAACTATAGCCGTTGTTTTCTTTATTTTAAACGTCCAAGTTAAAGACGTTTTTATATCCACTTTAACAAATTTAGCCATCTCTATCACTTCATAACAGTGTCGGTGTTCGCTTTACTTAAAAAAAAAATATTTAAAAAGTTGTTTGTCTCATTAGATAGAATAGATGAACTTAGAATTTTTCCTTGGATTAAGTACACAGTAATATAATTATATACCTAGTAAATTGAAATAAGCGTCGGCACAGATCAATTTTACTTTTAACAAAAACCGTGATTATATTTTCTATATTTACAAAACGAAGTGAAATTTTGACTTATATTACAACAAAAAACAAAACAAGTTAAGGAACCGGCATCAGTAATAATGTCGATAACATTTTTTCCCGTTCTAACATTTTTGAAGCTTACGTTTACGCGAGCGTTGTGCGTGAACGCTTGGACGGATAACGTAGTCCAACGAACTTAGCCTGGGCTTTGGTAAAATGAACATGTGTACCAACTTTCAACTAACTCGGTGATCTTTTACTTAAGTTATTGTCATCGGTAGACTTCGTGACGGATTTAACGTGACCTTGACGGTGATTTCGTGATGGTGATTTTGGTCGATTTTTTCGGATTCTCTCCCGGCCTCCAGAACGTGCCATAAGGAACTTCGTGTCAAAGAAGTAAAAGATTTCCGATGTTTTCAGTGTTTCTCCAGGAAAAAAAATCGATGTCGTCCGATACATTAAAAGGTCAATATCGATGTTTTTGATACATCAGCATCGATGTCCAAACCCTAGAAAAAATGCATTAGTCATCTATGAAGGATGTGAGAGTGGTATTGAAATCAGAGACCTAAAAAAAGTTTTTCTTCAGCACGATCACAAAGCTTCCTTTACCTTCTGTTAGCTCGGAAGCTAAATAATTACCTCTCTTGAAAAAAAAAAGTTCAAAGTTAGAACCTTCAAGGTTAAGACGAAAGTTCACCAGAAGTATTAAACATATTTTGTAATAAATCAAAAAGTTATCCATATAAGGTAAAGTAATAATGATTGTTACCATTCTGAAGACGATTTCGTAAGGATTGATTCCGAAGATAAGTGATCCAAGAGTGATCGAACAGAGCCCGCACACCATTGTTACAAAAACCCCTGTGAACAAACATCATACATATATATTAAACATCATATGATACAAACAAACAGGTGTGGTGTCACTTTCATCAGCCAATCAGCCAATCAGCCAATCAGCCAATCACACAATTCTTCTTGTAAGTTGCCTGAAGCAGTTTTATCACTGCCGAAACATAAACAGAGATGAAATTCATTGATGTCGACATAACGCCCTCAATTTAAATGGCTCCTTCAGGAATTTGACATTAAAGTTCGTCTATCTATGGCCTATTCGTCATAATATAGTATAGATTTCCTAACAAATATGTGAATATAAACTGCCAAGATTCAGTATATAATTTTAGTTTTACTTTTGATCCTTTTGTCAACTTCAGGGTTTTTATTATTGACAATTTATTAAAATTTCGATATGCGAAATTTAAAACATATTTAGTCCATTAATTAAAACACTTTTTTTTATAATTATTTCCTTCAATTAATGAACCTGCAAATTACACGGCTGTAAATATATCTCAAGTTAAATGTTATAGACTAGTAAATAATTATAGAATAGTACATTACGCGTCGAGTGTGGAAAGTAGCATTTTGCATGCGAGTGTGGAGTTTACACCCGAGCGATAGCGAGGGTAGTAAAACCACACGAGCAATGCAAAATGCCGTTTTCGCACTAGCTGCGTACCGTACTTTATCTACGATTGTTAGATTTTAATAATAAAT
>KZ652031.1:401255-418263 GCA_001010745.2 Gerris buenoi
TTCCATATATATATATATATATATATATATATTATAAGGGTTGGGTGCCAATTAAATATTACTTCATCTAAAAACCTATTAACCAGGGGTAACACTATTGTATTAAAGTCGTTAGTAGTATAATAGTGTGAACGATGTATTGCGCGAACCCAAACTTCTGCACATTGCAGACAAAAAAAAAGGTGGCACCTTAGGGTAGGCAGACTATTGGTAACTATTGGATAACGATCTTTTTTAAAAAAGTTTGAACTTTCAAAAAGTAACTTCCTTGGTCAAGAAAGGGAGCGTCAGGTTCCTTGAAAATACGTTATTGCACCATCTAACTACTTCAGCAAATACCAAAGAGTTGCTTTAGTTTGACCATAGAGGGCGTTATACTCGGATAAAAATTCGACTCTAATGATAGCTCATTGAACTATGGTTTCAGAAATTGCGGAGATAAGTTAGTAACAATTTAATATTTAATCATTCAGTTTTATATTGAAAAAGTATTATTTTTGATTTTTTGTTCCGTAATACTCTCTCTTTAATCGATTTTAACCATAAAAATAAAAGTAGGATATATTTAAAAATAGATTGCTGTTTGAGAATTTTTCCTTTCACTCATAAAAAAAAATATGTCAATTTTAAATAAAAGGTTTTATCAAATGGAGAAGATAGGTTTTAACATCTTGTAAAAGACTAGAAAGAATTTAAGTGATCACGAATTGAGAATAAATTTTAGCGTTAGTGTTCAAGCATGACCTAAACTTAGGTCATATAATATGTATTATCATCTACTTACTACAGTTATCCTGCTTTTATTTATCTGAATTTGTAAGGAATAAAATTTCTTCTCTCTCTCAAAAGCACTCCAATCACATCACTTTGATTTTTAAGTAATTTCTTCATATTTTTATTTCACAATTGCAATATTTTCTTGATATTTTCATTATTTCTTTTGTCTGAATGTCGAATGAGCAAAGATTATTAAGGAGAATGTTTATCGAATCGACCATTTTTACTACTTAGGTACTTGAATTTTTAATCGGAATTTTATATCTCATGATTATTATCTCATTATAAGACGCATCACGATTTTCGAAATACAATAACGTAAAAAAAATCAGTCCAAGACAACTCAGACAAACTTTCTCATATACTAGTTGACAATTATTTAGCTCAGTGTTTTCCATTTATTAGTTGTTTTTTTATTGGTACATTTAATTATTATTGAACATTTGATCAAAATTGATAATAAAATTAACTTCTCGGTAAGGAATCGAACCCGACCTCTCTCCGTCCGCATTTAAAGTCACTCTCTAAGGAACTAGATTTTTCCCAGAAAAATGGGTTATATCGTTAGATTTGTATTTAAATGGACTAAATTTTAGAATTTTTTAATCAAAGTCGTCGGAACCGTTTTCGAGAAATAATTTTTTCTTGAGTTTTTAGGAGGTAGCGCCCCAAATTTGAAGCTAAAATTCATTTCTTGATGTTGCCTCGGGGTATGCTTTTTCTGAACATGTATGCCGAATTTCGTCGTAATAGGTCCAGTAGTTTAGTCTCTAGGCGTCTGCACAGACAGACATTTTATAAAAACCACTTTTTAGGGTTTCGTTGGTAAAACCAAAAAAAAAAAAATACCCTTATAGTTTCGTTCCTGTGCAAATTGTGTGGTCTGCACGAGCCATAGAAAAAATAAGATTAGCAGTTTGATCTGAATTACTGGAAATCCAAGATGGCGGATATATAAGGGAAAGTAGGGCAAAATCGGGTACCACAACTGTTTTCCCCATTTATGAACTTCTGGGCAACGAAAAAAATATTATTTAATAACTATTTTCTTTAGACACATTTGGACTACAAAAATTTAACCGAATTTGCCAATATAATTTACTTACAAGGTCCTGAGAATAAATTATGTGAATTTAGTCAAAATCAGAATTTTGATGAATGCGGTAGGGTAAAACCGGGAACTTAAGAAAATCAATAATTTTTAACTGCTATGGCCAATGTATGGTTAATTTATTTATTATGTATTAAAATCTATCATGTTGAAACATTAGTCTGAAGTGACATTTTCACAGAAGTCTCAAATAAACCCTCCCTTTCCCTTATAAGCGCTACAGTGCTCATGAGCCAGAGGTTGCACTCATTACACCTTATCCACCCTTCTCCAGAAGCACTGTTAGAATAAAGTTCATTACAAACAATATCATTTATTGATTAATAAACAAAATAGTGTTATTCACCATAAAAATACAATGTAGGGGTAATATCGGGTACTTCCTATTGGTACCCGGTATTACCCCAAGGGATGTTTTAAAAAACAAATGGCTGTCATTCATCAACAGGTGATTGCAAAAATCTCACACTGGTGTCTAATTATTCTATTTAAACTACATATTGAAGAGGTTTACTTTCAACGCATTAAATGTAAGGGCTCTTTGCTAACAACGCAAACAAAGTCTTGTAAAAAAAAAACAAAAAAAAACTGGCAAAACATTTTAAGTACGTGCTGAATAAAACAAACGATGTTTCGTCTTTCATTAAATATTACAAACCAACTGAGAGGCATCAAGGATTGCGTTGACTGCATCACTAGATTAAGAGCAGCACTAGTGTGGGAAAAATTGAGGTACCCGGTTTGACCCGCCTACCCGGTTTTACCCTACTTTCCCCTAATTCATGTCACTCGAAAAAATTTTTTTTTTTTTTTAATTTTGAGTGGGATATCAAATGAAAGGTATTAAAGTGTAGATTACAAATATATATACCACATAGGGTGAGTCCCTAATTTTTGGCACCATTTTTAAAAAATTAATAACTTCCCTCCCCTTGACTAATTTTTGTTCACAATACCAACGAAACCCTTTTTACGTGAGACTTCACGCCTACCCAATTTATTTGGACTCAAAGGACCTCAAAACGTGTAAATTCATCAAAATCTCAAAATAGAATTTTTGTGTTTTCACAATACTTCCTTTTTATATAAAAAAGAAAAAGTAAAAAAAAATGCGTCCTATATTCGAAGCAATATAGGTAATAGCTTTCTTTTATGTTTTATATTATAACTAGCCGTTATGCCCGTGGCAACGGGCAGAATAAATACGGTTAAAAAAAAGTTATTATTAAAATACATATTTACAGAGATATTTACTGTTTAAATAGTAAATTTTATGCTAGGAGTTTCATTACAAGGGCATGACATAATGGCTAGCGTTCTCGACTGACGCACAGGAGATCGCGAGTTCTATCCCAGCTTATGGCACATCAATTTTTAACGTTATAAATCGTTAAGAGGTGAGTTCGTCCCCGTCGCCCGTCGTTGGGACACACTCGATTATATAAAAGATTTTATTTATTTTAAATCTTAGCGATAAGTAACTTTTATACAAATTAAAATACAAATCAATGAATCAATTAAGTATATAATGTACTTTGAAGTGCATGTAAACGAAATAGGGAAATTGGTATTAATTACGGGGAGATAATTACAGAGAAACTCTTGATAAAAGGAAGATTAGATTGAAATTTGTACTTGTTGTTTCAGTAATTTTATTTGCTTTTTTAGTGTTAAAACGTTGTAAGAGAATTAACTGGTTTTTTTTTTCTCTCTTTAAGCTTACTTCTTTTTAACCTTTGTAAACAAGCGTAATATAACCTCTGTAATCCAGCGTAAACTTCTGTGTAAGATTCCTTGCTCAATTTCCGTTTTTCCACCAATTCTGAATGCTTTTACGTCTGGTGCAAATCCGAACTTTTTAGATTTATTCAAGGTTTCGTAGTTGGATTCAGGTTTTTTTTTTTTTTTTAGTGAAAAGAAGTGGTTTTAATACGGAGAATGTAAACCAATTGTGTAGTAAGACGTTTGAAGACCTCGAATCGTGTTAAGTAACACTAGGTTAGGGGCTTCGGAAACCTAAAGAACCTCAGACGAAGGTTTCTTATAGTCCCAGAAGAAAGTTACCTAACCGATGATTCTACTCCAGAGAAATGGGATTGACCTTGTACATCTAACAGCCTTCATGAGTCTCCGGCCTTCTTTCGTCAGACAAGATTATTCAACGCGTATGTAAAAATAAAAAAAAGTCCTTTTGAGAGTTTGTTTTTTTAAATAAGAATGAAGCAACTTAATACTTCACGAGTCACTACTTAATTATAAAGTACAAAGATTATTTGATGAGTAAACTTGCAGCTTATCCAAGACTTTGCCAATATTAAGTTCATAACTTGATTGCAATGCTTTATTTTTTTAATTATTCATGCTTAAAAAAAGGAATTATGATAGATTTTTATAGTTAACTATATCATTTTATTGCAAAAGCGAACGTAGTTAATGGTGCAGTAGAGGTTGTAGGAACTTCTTTAGATTATTACTCCCCCATGTTGTTCTATAATAAAAATGATTTTCACTAAATAACTATTAAGAAAAAGAGATGTTTAGTGAAATGTACTTTGGGACGAAGAATATCTAATATCTCACTTCTATGTTTTGATAAGGGGAGTAATAGTCGGTTCTAATGAAGAACATTTCGTACGCCTTCATTGGATTGCTACTCCCCTCTGCATTTTTATAAGGGGAGTAACAATCTAAAAAAAAGTACCAAAATGTAAAAATAAAAGTCCTTTTAAGAGTTTTTTTTTTTTTAAATAAGAGTGAAGCAACTTAATACTTCACAAGTCACTGCTTAATTATAAAGTACAAAGATTATTTAATGAGTAAACTTGAAGCTTATCCAAGACTTTGCCAATATTAAGTTCACAAGTTTATTGCAATTAAAAAAAGGGAACTATTGATAGATTTTTTACTACGTTTTTATTAGCTTGCTTTCTTGTTTGTTTGTTTGTTTGTTCGTTTGTCCAGTACAAATCTTGCAATCAATTTTTAGCTAACTTCCCGAGTAGCTAGACATTTGAAACTTTTAGAATAGCTCAGAACACGACGACAACGCATTATTTTAATACTTTTTAGCCATCTTTCAGCAAAATTTAATTTATTTTCAGCAAAATTGCGCTATATGGAAAATTAGTTTGGAAAAAAATCCGCGTTATTTTATTTGTTTTGACATGAGCCATTTTTACGGGTTTCAAATTTGATATTTATGACAGAAAATTTAAAAACGTAGTATATAAAAATTTTCTTTTTATCTTGTAATTTATTATACTTAACTATATCATTTTATTGCATAAGCAGATGTAGTTAATGGTGCAGTAAAGATCAGAAGAACTTCTTTAGATTGTTATAATAATCATTGATAATAGTGAATTAATCATTGACGTTAAGCCAGGATTACACGCTACGATAAATCGTTGCAATTTATCGTAACGACTGAATCGTTACGATTTATCGTTGTGTGCAAACAGAACATTGTAGCGATTTATTGGAATTGGAATTGAATGCAGATTGGTGTCAATTTCTTCAAATCGAACGACAGGTTGGAACATGTAAACACTTAAAATTAATTAATTTTGTCGTTACAATTTGAATCAATTTGCGGTCGAATTTGNCAATTTATAGTTAGGCTATATCCGAGTTAAACAGTATGTTAGCCGTCTGTAAAAAAACTAAATTTTATTCATGCCTTTAGTCGGACTCAAGTAACTGGGTAATTGTTCCTAAAACGCTTAGTAAGGATGCTAAGATATGAAATCAAACTGAATTAAAATGAATATGAAAATTAAGTTTCATTGAATTTTCAAGTAACAACTAAATAAAAAAAGATAAACAAAGATTCTTCTACTGATTTTCTTAATTTAATAGTTTCGACTTAATTAGTAAACTAATGTTATTTTGTATTGCTATAGTAGGACACATCTATTCTCTGCAAGTTTCAGCTTTCTAGGTTAGGGAAAACTTGGTCAAATTAAGGTTACAAGATTTAGAGACCTTTTTAGTTCGGGCGATATGAACCAGAGCGACTGATAGACAGAAACATCACCGGCATAAGGGTTTAGAGAAGCCTTAATAAATATATTAAAAATTACTATTAGTATCGGGGTTAAAAAGCAAATAAGTGTGGGAATAGTGGGAACGTTAGTAGTTGATAGTAGAGTAAGGTTTAAGGTTCTAAGACAGAATGATATAAGTTAAATAATGAATAACAGGCTACTTAAATCACAAAACGCAATAAGCTTTAAGCTGTTTTCTTTATAATAAAAAATTGCAGAAACAGTAATCGTTTTCCTTGGTGGTTTGAGGGTAATTTGAAGTAGTTTCTAATTAAGTTAATAAATTCTGAATATAGAGAAGGTAAAAGTTGGCTAATCACAGGCATTTTAGCGACGAGAACAACCAATAAATAGCAATAGCCAATTATTAATTATTCGAAATACACTAGCTTATCATACATAAAAGGTTTGTCAGATCAATAACCGAAACTTATGATGAAGATGGACTGTCTAGAAAACTAAATTTTGTTTTAAACCTCTAAATAAAGCTAAAGGATGTTCAATAACCTCAAGATAAAATCCCAATTGAAAACACAATTAGCACAATGTATGAAATTCCCTGCAATGGTATCTATAAAAGTTATATAAAAGATTGTAGCCAAATGCTAAAAAAAACAAAAACAGATTGGAACAGTATAAATATGACCAAAAAAAAGAGACGTTTTTAGAGTATAAACGACTTTAACTAAATAACTACTCGTATTAAGGCAAAGTGATGTTTAGTCCAATGTACTTTGGGACTAAGGAATATCACTCTTGTTTTTTATAAGGGGAGTAACAGTCTAAAAAAGAACATTTTGTACATATTCTTTAGATTGTTTCTCCCCTCTGCTGTTTTTTTTTATAAGGGGAGTAATAATGTAAAGAAGTGCTTAAATGTAAAAATATAAGTCCATTTGAGAGTCTGTTTTTAAATATGAGTGAAGCAACTTAATACTTCATGTCACTACTTAATTATAAAGTACAAAAATTATTTGATGAGTAAACTTGCCAAGACTTTGGCAATCTAAAGTTCACAACTTTATTGCAATATTTTTTATTTTTTAATTATCTAGGCTTATAAAAAGAGGAACTTAATGATAGAAATTATACTAAACTATATAACTTTATTGCAAAAGCGGATGTAGTTAAGTGTGCAGTAAAGGTTATATAAAATAATTACCCCTTGTAGACCATGGACATTGGACAAGCTAGAAGTTAAGAATAAAGTGAATAACCAGTTCACATTTTAAATCTGATTTTTCCCCCCATTAGACTTAATCTAAAAAAAAAAAAACTATACAAACTATCTCCAATTTAGCATTTAGTTCACGTATTTTTATTTATTTATTTTTTTTTTTCAGAAGTATAATTAAAGTTCATTACATTTTAGATATAAATAGATATATAAGGCTTTATATCTTTAAAGTGCAGTGAGAAATGGCCAGATGAATATAAAGTTGAACTATTTAAAAGTCCTTAACTGCTAAGTATGTGAGGGTCTTGCAAGTTCTCATGCCTCTTATTTAAAAATGGCTTTTGTACGCTCATTTAGAACTTTACTTAGCACAATTTATTTTTAAGAGAACTTCAATCTTTAAAGGACTTTGCAGAAGATATATTTTTTAGACTTTGCTTAAATAAATTTAAAAAAAAAAAAGTTGTTTGGTGATACTTCGGTTGTTGTTATATTATAACACTGTACTGCATTTATAAATTATAGGATTTCAGTTTATAATATACATTAAACTAAATAATAAGACGTTTATCATTGCCATGAAGTAGAATAAACCGCATTCTCATAAGGAGTATAGTGTTCAAAAGTCTTAAGGCGTTATCTAAGAAAAAAATACAAACGCCAACATTTGCTTTCACCAACTGATGGATATTGGCACAATACACTTACAATAATAATCCTCTTGGGTGATTAATGTATGCTATATAACCTGAAAATCTTAGCCTCTTAATAGACTAAATGCATACGGGAACATAAGTCAAAATAATTGGTGCAAATGTCAGTGCAATCAGAAAACTTTTATATTTTTGAAAAATTTATACAAATTTTACACAACAAAATGGGTTATTGACGTCATTTATTTATGGCTTTCCTGGCAGTACAATTACATGGAAGGACTCAATATAATAACACTTAACACCATTACACAACAGACATTCTAAGCTAAGTGATAATTAGGACAATATAAAAAATAGACTGCCAATTAATGTGGCACATGGTTTCCTTGCATCATATCACGCACTTTATTTATTTTATGCTGTTACAAGCCATAGCAGTCAAATTTATTCAATTGTTTTCTATACTATTTTTTTTTTATTTTTTCCTGTCAAAATTTATTGATTTTTTACATGAATTAAGCAAAAGAGAGCTATCTGAGAGCAACTTTTGAAAAGCAATCCAAATTTCATATATCAATACATATGAAGATATAGATGTAAACAAATGCATGTTGAAGAGAAACAAATGCATGTTGAAGAGAAACAAATGGGCACAGAAGTTTGAAACTTATGAGAGGTAGCGTGGCCGTGTGGATAAAACCAAGTCTGCTCGGCCATCACTGAATCATGAGTGGAACGAGATGGGGTTCGATTCCTCGCCGTGACACTCTGATTTATATGGCTCACTATTGATCACATCATACTCGCTTCGGCGGTAAAATGTACATATGTATGATGTGTGAAGTAACTGCAACTCTCCACCACGGGTCGTAAAAAGGGCCTAATTGCAAGGTTTGGAACAAGTGGTTCGTCCTACCCGTTCTAGTAGCAAGTACTAGACTACTACTAATACTACTTGAAACTTATGGGATCATTATTTAGCTAATTATGACCTACCATACAAATTTCAATCGGGCTTGTTAGTTTTTTAAGATATGATGGTTTACAAAAATTGAGTGACAGATAAATAAACAGACACAGAAAAAAAATGTTCCCTGATGTCTGAACCGGGCTTCTGTCTTGAAATGTTTGAAATTGGAGACAAAAAATTTTCGTTCTTCAGAAAGATCACCATAGCTTCCGTTACCTTCGGTAAGATCGGAAGCAAAATGAATTGAGTTTCTCAAAGACCACGACTTATTTGACAGCATATAATACGTAATAATACGTTATTACGTTGATTCTAAGACTATTGTTATTGTTATAAGCGGGTAATGGCCTGAAGGTAAACTCAAATGAAAAGACCAGTTTAAATAGCGCGAGTCTGAAATAATCCAGGATGTGCACGATTTATTTGCAATAAAAACATTATATTTAAAACAATGTTTTTTTATAACAATGTCTTAATGTTATAGCTTATCCTTAAAAAAGGACGTAAAGACGCAAGATCTCATACTTATTTTATGTCTTAGATTACGATTACTACCACTTATGGGTTTTCTTGACGCTCTATATTACTGCAAGAAACCACATCAAGGAGTTGAAAGATTATGGTATCTTGACAATGTATCTTTGTCTATAAGTGGTCACTTAAGTATTATATATCAGCTGCATAAGGAAATAAAACTGCATATTGAAACCTTGTCTGACTATTTGAAACCTTGACAAACTCTGACATAATTATATGATCTTTGTATATCTGTATAAGTATCTGCTCTGCAACTTACATATTAGTTTCATCTTCACTGTTATAGAATCTTCACTATTAGTGGGATTTTTTCTGGAACGAACTTCCTTATGGCACGTTCTGGGCCCGGGAGTGAATCCGAAAAAAACGACCAAAATCACCGTCACGCAAAATCCGTCACGAAATTTACCGATGGCGATAACTTGTGTAAAAGTTGACCGACTTAGTTGAAATTTGGTACAAATGTTTATTTTACCAATGCCCAGAACAAGTTCATTGAACAACGTTATCCGTTCAAGCGTTCACGCGCAACGCTCGCGTAAACGTAAGCGTCAAATTAAAAAATTGGAATTTTTGGACGGGAAAAAATTCTAACTTCATCTATTTAATGAGACAAACAACTTTTTTAAATAAAATATTTTAGTAAAACGAACACCGACACTGCTATGAAGTGATAAAGATCGCTAAATTTATTAAAGCGGACCAAAACGATTAAAATAAAGAAAACAACGTTTTTACCGATATCTTACGTTCTAACGTAACGATTTTAATGAAACTTTGTATACATCACCTATAGTACAATTGAAACAAGCACGTATAATTTTAACCTGATACAAGCAGAATTTTTTGTGTATTAATGATATATATTTTTTATTTTAATATTTAATTGGAGTAATTTTGCCGACGGGGTATGAGAGGACAGTTCTTTTTCGTTCTACAACCATCTGCTTTAATTATAAATTTATGATTAACTTTTTTCTACAAGTTAGTTTCTTTTAATTTTTTCTCTTTTCTAACTCCACCATGTATAAGTAGTTATTACTGTGATTTTATAATTTATATTTAATGAAAAGCGTATGGAACTTCGTTCCTACCGGGTGTCCCACGACACCACACGTATTTTTTCTCTTATTTGTGTCAATGGGGTAATTACTCATAAAATTTACCTCAACTTTCTGAGAATCGAACCGAATGATGTTTCAAGACCTTGATAATTGATTTTTTGAAAGAGATCATTAGTTCCTTTTCTTTATTAGTTGTTTTAGCCAACTTATCGAATTTCAGACCGCGCCCGTTGCTGATATATATTTAACGCTGCTATGGAGACAGTTCTATATCATAACACAAAGTCGGTTGTCTTTAGTGTGATTATATTTTAATTTGATTACAAATATAAATATAAAGTTAGGTAAATTATAATTTGCTTTTTTTTTTGGAAATTCCTTAATTACTTACTGAAAGGTAAATTCTACTTTAGCCTTCGTTTATTAAGAAAAACTTACTGAAATTTTTTTTTATTCTGTTTCTTGAATATATTAATTATCTTTGTCATTACATTTTATTGATTTAGTAATATAAAATTGGTTTTATGTGAGATAAAATAAAAAAAAAACTAGTCAAACTGCATTTCACAAAACATCAAGTCCTTCTATCAAGTCCCCAAGATAAGTTGTGAATTTCAAAATCAAGTACGGTTTAATGATACACCCAACGAGAATGTGAAAGTTTTTTTTTGATATAAGCATGATAATTATCTGACACAGTTAATCCGAAAAAAACTGTGTAAATTAAAACTTTACAATTCAATCGAATAGAAACAGTCATTCGATAACCAATTTATAATGCTATAAAGGAAGAACACGTCAAAAAAAGGATATCATTTGGACACTTAGCTAACACCATTAAGATACCTGTTAGATAAATAACATATGACGACTATACTTCTCTAAATTAGTTTTGAAACTCTTATATAGAACAGCTGATTAGGACTCATTCATTAAATTTCACCTCAGAGATCGATGTGTTTTCTCTTAGCTCGTAAGTCTAAAAATGAACATCAATTCAATGTCTAATCAATCAATTCTTGTTAAAAATCTCTTTTATAAGTTTCCTTTGATAGAGTGAATAGTATTTCTTTTAGTAAATATTATGATAATGTTTATCTCCAGTAGGGACGAAAAGTAACTTTTCAGGGCTAGTTTAAATATAATAATGTTGTTCTTTTCATCCCTGTTCTCAAAAACGGGGAAATAATGTGAAAACAGGGAAATAATGTTAAAACGGGATTATAATCCACGTTCACCAACCTAATTATTTTGTAAATGGTAGAGAATGAATGGCAAATATAGTGAATTGGTTGAAATCAGGTTGGTAACACTGCTTTTAAAATCCCTGCTTTATTGCGAGTCATTTGACGATTCTTTGTTTACTTTTGTTTAGCTTTCGTTGAAAATTATATTTTTTATTACTTTAAAAGTGATTATTAATTGCTTTAAATCATTATATTCTTTCATTTCTGTATTAAATTCGTTTAATAAAGAAATACAATTGATTTCTTTGTTGAATGAATCTTATATAGCGCTTTTTCTGGAGATAAAATTTTGAATGTACCTCAAGAATAATGCATTATTATTTCCTTGTTATAATTATCTCCCTCGGCTATGATATTAATGCCTCGGCTTCGCCTAGGGATTTAGTTGCCTTGATTCCTTCAGCTTTGCCTCAGGAATCAACTCAGTCACGCGGGAAATAATACGTTACATTATTCCCTTGGTGCATAAATAGTTATTTACGCACCAAGGGAGGAAACAAAGTCATTACTCCCTGAGCGTTATTGTTGGTTCCTGAGGCGAAGCCGAGGGAACCATACTGTATAAATCCCGAGGCATAGCCGAGGAAGTAAATTATAGCGAGGGTGCTATGACTTTTTGCTCCCGTGGTCCGTACAAGATTTTTCCTCCAGAAGGGTGGAAAACAACACAAACAAACCTAAGATTTCGATTTATCAATTTATTTAGGAATTAAAAACTAAGTTTACAAATGTTAATACCTCTAATTTGTTTAACGACTTTTAAAAACAAAAAAAAAACACAAAAGTTTTATAACATCTTATTGTAGAAAAAAATAATGTAAATGTGCAATTCATCAATTCCAACTATGTTTTCTTTGATTTCTATAATAACTTAGTTATTATAGAAATCAAAGAAAACATAAAAAATTTTCCTCGGGCCCCTAAAAGCGCGGGGCCCGGGGCGGTTGCCCCTGCCTAAGGGCGGCCCTGATAACTTTCAATAACTATGTAATTATAATAATAACTCTATAACTCAAATGTTTAATAATACACAAAATGTACTACAAAATGACTAACTGAATAATATTTAATTTATTTGTGTTTATCTCTAAAATACGAGAAATCAAAAACAATAATATAACCTGATGGGATGTAACCTACCTCTTTTCTACAAGGACTCTTTTCTATAAGTTTTGTTTAAACTCAGTTATGAAGTCATACGACATTTTAAAATGACGATAAAAATTAAAGTATCACGGCAATCAAAAGTACGTGTCATTTAAACTCTGTAATATTTAATAAAAAAGCTTTTAACCTGTCGAGTCATTGAGTTAAAAAAAAACTGCTATTAGTTACGAAACAGGCAACACTGATTTTTTTAAGAATAATAAGTTGGCTCTAATGTTACTTTCGATTTCTACTTTCCGTCACGATTTCTACTTTCCGCCACGATTTTCACAACTAGGCTGTAATGGGATCCTTTCCTCCCTATAAACTAGGGTGGAAAGTTAATGTTTCCTCCCTTCTGGAGGAAATAACTATTTTGTCCGAGCTCACCTAAGAAAACGGAAGTTTTGTGGTCAGTCTGAAGGACGAACATTTTTTTTAAGTGTGAAGGAGGTTACTAGGAATAAAAGTCCGTGGTGGGGGTGGTTTACGTTTTTTTATGTTTCCGATTTCAAGGCAGCGAAATTCGTTTGAAACATCAGAGAACATTTCTGAGAACGTTCTGAAGAACGAAAATTTCTTTTGACTCCGATTTCAAAAATTCCAATACGGAAATGAGGGAACATTTTTGGTCACGTGTCTGTCTTTTAGCGCAGTGGAAGCGTGCTGGGCGTGTAGTGGATTATGCGTTGAAGAGGAATAACTAACACTGTTTTGAAGTTTAAATCAAGATTTTCTTTTTAATTATTTTATAATAATTTTTAAACACAAACTGAACTCTTTTTTAATAATCTTGTCAATTTATAGGAAAAATTGACAACTATATATTAATAAATTTAAATATACAGATTTGCACAGGTTTAGCAAAAGGGAAATTTACCAACATTTAGTATGTATATCTGTTTGTCACTCGATTTTTGAGTACCAACATCAATTTATTAAAAATTACTCGTCCGGTTTTAATTACATTTGTACAGTCGGTCATAATTAGCCTATTGTTCGTATGGTTTAAGTTTTTTACCTTCTGCGACCATTTGTTTCTCTTCCACATGCGCACAGATATACATTTATTTACACATATATCTACAAAAGCACCTATTTCTCTGTTGAGCCGAGTTTTCATGGTCAAAATATACTTGGACCAAGTTAGCTTTAACTTTACTTAGTCGCTACTTAGATCATTTAGAAGGGTATAAAAGACATCGTGTCAGGTTGAGCTGGGTTTTGTTTAAAAGAATGTTATATTATCACCACTGCTTTAAAACATATTAAGTAAAATTTAAGTGGATATCTTTTAAACTTAAAAGAAAAATCATGAAAATTCTTAAGGGAAAAACATTTCACACAATCTATCTTGATAGTGAATCAGAGCTCCACTACTTGGGTCAAGTATACTTGGATTGTATTAACATGATTAAAAAGTTTTCAACCACTTAGAACAAATGGATTTGGTTAAAGTTATTTGGACTAAGTATATACTTGGGTCGTGTAAACCAGGCATTGGTAATGTAATTTACTGTTAATAATTGCCCGGAGATAGCCCTAGATTAATATCAGAAGACTGCAGCACACTTTAGGTAGTGATAAATTGACGCACTTTTATTCATGTAAAAAAAATAAATTGTGAGATTAAAAAAATAGAGTGCCAATAAGTGTGCCGCATTGCTTACTTACGTTTCATTGTGCATACTTTCATTTTGGTTTGCTTTTACTTCTTGTTATTCACTATATCCCCTTTTTCTAATAGTCAAAATAGTTTTGGTTTTTTTCAAGAATAAAAGTATAAATTTATAAATATTTAGTGTGTGCAGGTGGTTTAAATAAATCTGGGGGCTAATTCTGACACATCATCCAAACATTTCTTAAAACATAAGATGAGTACTTTTAAAATAAATGTAATAAATAAAACTTAATAACAACTATTTAGTTAATAAAAATTAATATATTTAATTTATATAGTCTCAGAATGTTTGACACTTCTTTAGACTGTTACTCCCCTTATAAAAACAGAAGTGTATTCAAAGTAAATTGGACTAAATATCCCTTTTTCATAATTTAGTAAAAATCATTTACATTTTTGTAAAAAATAGGGGAGTAATAATCTAAAGAAGTACTGAAAATTAATTTGCATATATTGTGGGTCGATTAGGGTTTAAGTAAGAAGGAACGAAATAATCAACATATTTAGTCATTATAAATATGATATCAAAAAGAACGTAAATGTTACAAGAAATGAAAATATCACATATGTGTAATTTATATCAAACTCGTTTTTGAAGACGAACCTGAAAAATGTCGACACATATTAATTTAGTTTTAAATCCAGTTTCTGTCCTTATTTCAAAACTCTATAATATTCTGTAAAATTCTTAAGAAATGATCAAACTCAGCAGGTGGTAAAGATATTATTAAAGGCAATAAAAACAGACCGACGTGATATTTTCAGACTAATCAATAGCTTACTGTCGAAGTTAATAATAAACGATGATTTTAAATTCTGCTTTTTACCAAAGCATATCATAAACTATATACAGGGTGGCCCAAAAGTCTCCCCCCTCTTATCTTTTGAACGGTTTGAGATAAATTAACGAAACTTGGGGGATCTCTANTTCTACTTTCCGCCACGATTTTCACAACTAGGCTGTAATGGGATCCTTTCCTCCCTATAAACTAGGGTGGAAAGTTAATGTTTCCTCCCTTCTGGAGGAAATAACTATTTTGTCCGAGCTCACCTAAGAAAACGGAAGTTTTGTGGTCAGTCTGAAGGACGAACATTTTTTTTAAGTGTGAAGGAGGTTACTAGGAATAAAAGTCCGTGGTGGGGGTGGTTTACGTTTTTTTATGTTTCCGATTTCAAGGCAGCGAAATTCGTTTGAAACATCAGAGAACATTTCTGAGAACGTTCTGAAGAACGAAAATTTCTTTTGACTCCGATTTCAAAAATTCCAATACGGAAATGAGGGAACATTTTTGGTCACGTGTCTGTCTTTTAGCGCAGTGGAAGCGTGCTGGGCGTGTAGTGGATTATGCGTTGAAGAGGAATAACTAACACTGTTTTGAAGTTTAAATCAAGATTTTCTTTTTAATTATTTTATAATAATTTTTAAACACAAACTGAACTCTTTTTTAATAATCTTGTCAATTTATAGGAAAAATTGACAACTATATATTAATAAATTTAAATATACAGATTTGCACAGGTTTAGCAAAAGGGAAATTTACCAACATTTAGTATGTATATCTGTTTGTCACTCGATTTTTGAGTACCAACATCAATTTATTAAAAATTACTCGTCCGGTTTTAATTACATTTGTACAGTCGGTCATAATTAGCCTATTGTTCGTATGGTTTAAGTTTTTTACCTTCTGCGACCATTTGTTTCTCTTCCACATGCGCACAGATATACATTTATTTACACATATATCTACAAAAGCACCTATTTCTCTGTTGAGCCGAGTTTTCATGGTCAAAATATACTTGGACCAAGTTAGCTTTAACTTTACTTAGTCGCTACTTAGATCATTTAGAAGGGTATAAAAGACATCGTGTCAGGTTGAGCTGGGTTTTGTTTAAAAGAATGTTATATTATCACCACTGCTTTAAAACATATTAAGTAAAATTTAAGTGGATATCTTTTAAACTTAAAAGAAAAATCATGAAAATTCTTAAGGGAAAAACATTTCACACAATCTATCTTGATAGTGAATCAGAGCTCCACTACTTGGGTCAAGTATACTTGGATTGTATTAACATGATTAAAAAGTTTTCAACCACTTAGAACAAATGGATTTGGTTAAAGTTATTTGGACTAAGTATATACTTGGGTCGTGTAAACCAGGCATTGGTAATGTAATTTACTGTTAATAATTGCCCGGAGATAGCCCTAGATTAATATCAGAAGACTGCAGCACACTTTAGGTAGTGATAAATTGACGCACTTTTATTCATGTAAAAAAAATAAATTGTGAGATTAAAAAAATAGAGTGCCAATAAGTGTGCCGCATTGCTTACTTACGTTTCATTGTGCATACTTTCATTTTGGTTTGCTTTTACTTCTTGTTATTCACTATATCCCCTTTTTCTAATAGTCAAAATAGTTTTGGTTTTTTTCAAGAATAAAAGTATAAATTTATAAATATTTAGTGTGTGCAGGTGGTTTAAATAAATCTGGGGGCTAATTCTGACACATCATCCAAACATTTCTTAAAACATAAGATGAGTACTTTTAAAATAAATGTAATAAATAAAACTTAATAACAACTATTTAGTTAATAAA
>KZ652032.1:0-16702 GCA_001010745.2 Gerris buenoi
CGACAGACCGACCGACAGACCGACAGACAGACACGGAACCAAAAATGTTCCCTGATGTCTGAAACGGATTTCTGTCTTGGAATTTTTGAAATCGGTGACATGAATTTTTTTCGTTCTTCGGAACGATCACATAGCTTCCGTTACCTTCGGTAAGCTCGGAAGCAAAACCCGATGAAATTCCATTTATTAGTTTAAAATTTATAAGCGAATAAATAATTATTTATTAGTGCGATGATTTTGATGACGTCAAATTTTGTTTACATTGCCAAAATACCGCCAAACTTCAAATAATTAAATAAAATATAGGTATTAAAAATAAGGTTTTTTTTAAAGAATGATAATAAATCAGTTAGTTTAGAACGGTCACCCATCCAAGTACTGACCACGTCCAATGCTGCTCCCTCCTGCTGCTTCGCAGCAGGAGAGGCCAATTTAGTGGCCTCTGAAGTGAGGAAAAGTTCCGAGGTACCACGTACCCGATTTTTGACATATATAACAAAAATAATCAAAACAAGTCAAGTAAAAGGCTTCCTTAATAACACTTTTCCCCGTCTTTTGAAGCTTACGTTTACGCGAGCGTTGCGTGTGTACGCTTGGGCGGATAACGTTTTCCGACGAACTCAGCCTGGGCATTGGTAAAATGAACAGGTGTACCAAATTTCATCTAACTCGGTGAGCTTTTACTCAAGTTATCGTCATCTGTAGATTTCGTGACGGATTTTGCGTGACGGTGATTTTGGTAGTTTTTTTTCGGATTCACTCCCGGGCTCCAGAACGTGCCATAAGGAACTTCGTTCCAAAAAAAATAGTGCAGTTTACATATACCCGATTACATACGGAGCCTAATCTATTGAACCGATTTCGATAACTTTTGAAATAAAATTTTTTAAAAAAATTACAACCCAATTTACAATGAAAGTAGAAAGGATAAAATAACATTAAAAGGTTTATTTATCATACAACGTGCAATCCCCTAAACAACTTGCTACAACTAAAGGCCAAGAACTCTCTAAAATTACACTAGGGTTCTTATACAAAACGTCTGAATCATTAACCTTTTGGATTAAAATCGTAAACACTATGAACAGAGAACAGCTTACTATAGAGAGAAAATAATATACAAATTTTTTTCATGATTAATTCGTCCAGTGTTGCCCATTAGTTAGTTTGATTGAGAGCCAGCGAGGCAGAAATAACTTACCACATCTGCTCGGCCATCAATGAATCTAGGTCGCTTGTTCGATCCCTCACAGTGATGCTCTGATTTATGTAGCTCAATAATGATCGTACATTGTACAGATGTATGATGTATGAAGTGGCTAGAACTCTATATCACAGGGTTACTAAAAATGCCTAAAATGTGGCCTACTTGCTGGGTTCGTACAAGTTGATCGTTCTACCCGTCTAGTACTAGTACTACCACTGCTACTATAGTTATAACAGATTTATAAATTTAAATTTAAAATAATATAAAAACAGATATCCAATTAATTAAACAAGTATTAACTTCATTGAAGAGACTGTTTCTTTGTATTGATCATGACCTCAAAGCAACGCTCTTATTTCTCAAGAATATTCTATGAATTCATGTAATCTCACTTTAAAGGGACATCATAGTATGATGAATAAGTGTGCAAGTGGAGTTAATGTAAAAACCGAAGGAAAACCCGACGTGGAGTCAGATTTTCCTCACTACCTATAGTAGGAAAAGTATTGTTTATTATTCTAACAGCATTTATGTGTGTAGAATACTGACACTCTTTCACATAAATCAAAAGAATAATTTTAGGCTACAAATGCATTGTATTATAAAATAGACTGCCAATTAGTGTGGCACATAGCTTCCTCGCTACCTATCACGTATTTTATTGTTATATTAACATTCAAATTATTTTAATATTACTTTATTTTTATATTGTTTATTTTCTAAAAAACTATTAATAGTTTTAGCGATCTTTAATACTACATAGCTGTGTCGCTGTTGGTTTTACTAAAAAATTGTATTTGAAAAAAATGTTTGTCTCATTGAATATATGAAGTTTGATTTGTCAAAAATGTTCCCTGATGTCGAAAACGGATTTCTGACTTGAAATTTTTAAAATCGGAGTAAAAGTAAACACAATGCTTCCGTTGCCTTCGGTGAGCTCTGAAGCAAAATGTCAATTAGAATCGAGTGTTAAAAAGTATTTTATTAAAATGATAAATATTACTATTATACAGTCGTTAACAATTGTGTGTTTGTTTTTTAAAAAAGTTTTTTTATTTATTTAATTTTAATAAAAGAGAATCGTATAACAATTAAACAACACTTTAAAAGTAAAAGGATATAATAAAACCTCCGTTATAGAGTAATAAAAACCTCCGATTTAAAGTAATATAAACCACCGTATGAAGCCGAAAGATAATATTTTAGTCAGCTTTTTGTGTAAACAAAGAAGCGGAGGGAATTTAAGGGCTGGGAAGAGGCGTTAAGGAGGAAGGGAGGAGGGTGGAGGTTGAGGTGGGGCGATTGTATATTTTAATTAAAGGGAGAAGGGTGGAAAACACGAGAAGGCATCGAGCCTTAACCCCGGGTTACCTTAACCAATTCTAAGGGATGAAGATATCAAATGTTGTAAACCTATCCAAAGGGTGATATTACTCTAGGCCATGTATTCCGAGAGAACTGCAGCGGTGTTTTGTAGCAAGGGATAGCCAGTACTTTACCCTTAAAGTACAAGGGCTTCCTTTAACAGCTGACTTTAGGGAAATGAAGACATGCCCTGTAGCCTTCAAGCAAAGCTAACATGATATCTAACCCTAACTCTTTCATTGGACGAAATTGCTTTTTTATTTTTAATTCTTTCTAAAAACTGTTTCTTTATTTCTTTCATTCAATGGTATTAGGTTGAAACGCTCCAGACTAGGTTTAATTGTGACTAGAGCGTTGGTAGGTTCTAGGCTGTTGCAAAAAAACAAGTTCTAAATGAATATGTTGTTTATATGAGCTTTATAATAATATAATAATAATAAATGTAATTGTCCTAGTGCACAAGAGTACCAGTCACCGTTGGTCCTTCCTGGTTTATGGATCATTGTCCAACCCTAACTCTTTCATTGGACGAAATTGCTTTTTTATTTTTAATTCTTTCTAAAAACTGTTTCTTTATTTCTTTCATTCAATGGTATTAGGTTGAAACGCTCCAGACTAGGTTTAATTGTGACTAGAGCGTTGGTAGGTTCTAGGCTGTTGCAAAAAAACAAGTTCTAAATGAATATGTTGTTTATATGAGCTTTATAATAATATAATAATAATAAATGTAATTGTCCTAGTGCACAAGAGTACCAGTCACCGTTGGTCCTTCCTGGTTTATGGATCATTGTCCTAGTGGAGCAGACGAAAACTTCGACCTCTTTCCGATGTGGCTTTAATTACATCCACATACGATATTGGTCACGTAACCTTCGCAACTGTCATGTAACTCTGCTCTGTGGAAGGAGTTGCCTAGTTTATCTACATTATGGACGCTAGGCGCATGCGCATTTGTTCCGTTTACCTCGGCGTACGGGCTCTTCATCTTTATATGCCTAACTCACTATACTGTTACAAGGTTTTTCAAAATATAAGTTTTTCTTTTTAAAAAGTGATCCAGAGTAAAGTTTCAGATGAATTAAACTAATCCGGACCTTATTAACTCATTTTAATTATTGTGTAGGCATTTACTCAGATTTTAACTACTAAGAAACCAATGATTAACCAACTTGTTGACACTAAAGAGGGTATTATATAGGCTGAAAGTCGTTTTCTTAAATAAATACGTTTCAACTTATGTAGAGAGAGAATGTATATGTTATTATTTTAAGATGTCCTCCATATCCTTCTCCATAACGCTCCTATTTCTAATGGACAGTTGAGGAATCTATGTAAGACTTCTATCTAAAACCTGATGGATCTGGATCAAATACTAGAAAAGTAAGCCATGTTCAACACTAATATATCACATTTAGAATCAGAATAGTTCTTATTATCTAAAAACAAGGAACAAAAGTATGAAAACCCCTTATTATTCGTCCTGCAGTGAATCTACTTTTGACAAATTTGGACTCAAGTAAGAAATAATCAAAATCCGTCAGGGACATATAATATCAAACCTTGAAACATTTAAAATTTTGTGTTTCTTACTAAAGAAATAGTGTCATCTATGTACGTTTGCTTGGTAAAATTATTTTAATTTTTCTTGATGGTAGTTTATGAAACCCTAAAACAAAAAAATAGCAGTATCCGTCGCGAAGAACGGAAATACAGCTAGTTATTTAATATGATGTAGTTAAATCCAAAAGAAAAAACAAAATTGTTAGAAAATAGACTTATTTCTTGTATAATTTGAAAATTAAAAAAAGAAAGATAGTATAATGTTCAAAAGCATCTATTGTTGTTAAATGAAAGGATGAAATTTAATGACTGAATAGAGACAGTAATCCCAGTTCATTACATGAAGCTTAATATCCTTTTTCAGAATTAAATGGAACTAAAGCTCAAAGAACAGGTCTAAGAAGGTTGGAGCATGGAACTAGAAGGCTGTAAGCTCTATGCTCCTCCTGTAGTAATGTTAATAAGCAAAGCAGTTGTTTAGTTAATACAGTAGAATAGTGCTTGACTTAATCCGTAATGCTTAAAGTTCTAGTGTTTCCCTCTTTATTATTTTACAGTGATTATTTGAACTTCATCTTGGTATTAGTTTTATAACTTACACGAAAAATTAAGCTGCTCTTAAGTATCTCTCATCATTTAAATGATGTAATTTATAACATCTTAATATTTGATAGTCTTTATAAATCAATTTAAAAATAAAATAGTAGCAATGCTATTACATTATTATTAGTGTATATTATTATTTTAACTTCCGAACTTACCTATGATAACAGAAGCATTAGGAACATTCTGAAGAAACATAAAATGACTCTAAATATAAAAATTCTTAGATAGAAATCAGTGTCAAATTTCAGACATCATCTGATCATTATTCTGCCGGTCTGTCGTTCAATATTTTTGTGATCCACTATATCTTAAAAACCAATCGTCCGATAATAATGGAATTTGAATGGTAGGTCATAATTTGCCTACAGTTATTCCCAAGTAATTTTCACCTTCAGCGCTTATTAATTTATTCTCTGAATCTGTACAATTTTTTTCTTTTTACAAACAGCTATATTTTTAAAAGTATTCATCCAATTTTAAATAAATTTGAATGGTTTGTTAAAAGTAGCCCACATAATGGTCCCACATATTTTTTTTACCGTCCGCCTGCACTTAATATCATTTATACAATCGAGTAAGGTCCATACGACGACCCACATCGAAATTACATATTTGCTATTGCTAAGCTAAGGCGGCTTTCACACTGCGTGCGAGACCGAGCGAGGCCGATTCCGCTTGATAAACAAATACATGTATTAGCATGGGGCTATTCGCTGAAAACGCTTTGTATACGTTTGGTACTTGGACTAGTTTTGTACGTTTGTACGGCTCGGTCTTGCGCGCAGTGTGAACACAAAAACGCTCGGCCCGGCCTCGCTCGGTATCACCCGCAGTGTGAATACAAAAACGCTCGGCTCGGCCACGCTCGGTCTCGCCCGCAGTGTGAAAGCCGCCTATGATAACTAAATTTATTCCAATAAAACAGAAATTGCTTTCTATGAATCTAAATAACGTGATATGTTCCTGAAAACTTATTATTTTTAAACCCTAAATGATGAGCATAAAGGGTCCTAAAGATGATAGTACTTTAATTCTGTTTCTAGATCGTAGAATTTTATTAGTTAATTAGCAGTTAAATGGATCTGAAGAAAATTAAATAAATAAATTATAAATTATTATTGATAAATAAATCAAAAGCATTAATTTGAATTATACATTTCGAATTTTTTGAAAAATGGATTTTCCTAATGGCTATAAGCTATTGATAAATACCAGGTAGATATTATAGACGAACTCTAAAGTCCCTTTCTGCTTCTTAACCATTCGCGCTAAGAAAGCCTCTGAACTCAAACTAACTCCAGCACCTAACTACTAGAACCGCCTGTCAAACTTCGCCTGATAAAGTCGCAGAATGTTAAAAGTTTTGTTTTCCTGCCAGTTTCCGAAACTCCTCAAAGGCCATTGTTAGATAGACAAAAGGTTTGCCATTTAAGGCTAAGACATACCAGAGCAACTTCAGTAAATGAGAAGGAGTTTCATCTACAACGCCTACGATTTTAACTTCAAACTAAGCCTAGCAACTCAAGATACCTATTCAAATGACACGTCCAGTATATAGACTCTCATTCAAAGCAGATTAAACAGAATTGGGCAGATCATCTTTATAAACTTGATCCACCCTTTAATAATATATTTTAATTAATAGCTTTGAAGTAACGTTTAAAAACTTTTTATTTTATAATTTAAATAGAATAATCGACACTTCTTTCAATTGTTACTCTCTATGCTTTTTTCTTGACGAATATAAATTACATTGACTAAATAACTATTTAGACAATTAAGGGAAGTTTTGTCCAATGTACTTTAGGACAAAGAAATATCACTCTTCTGTTTTTATAAGGGGAGTAAGAGTATAAAGAAGATTATTCCATGCATCTTCCATAGATTGTTACTCCCATCTAGTTTTTTTTTTAAGAGGAGTAAAAATCTAAAGAAGTGCAGAATAATCAACCGTTATATAAATTATCACTAGATTTTATTCCGCAATTTTTTTACTTATTATTTTATTCAATGTTTTACATAGAAGAAAAACGGTATTCTTCCTACATTATGTAATTTAGAGTCTTAAACCAAAGTATAAAGGAGACTCAATAGTAAATACGTTGTGTAAGGAACAAGTTTCAACTTAGTTAATTTACTTTGTTAACTAGGGGGGGGGGGGAGATTTCTTCCTACAGGAAAAAGAAAAGCTTTTGGAAAAGGCAAAAGAGGAAGGTTAGGTCAAGAAATTCCTATACGAAGTTTCACAACTATTGAGTCAAACAAGGCTTTTAAAAGGGCTACTAGAAATTCCTTCAGACGTTGCTTAAATTCCTGGCACGATAAGGGACCGAGAAATGATTCCTCGCTCCTCGATTCTTGGGCTAAGTAATAACTCTCTAAGAGATAAGAGGCCCGGCTACTTTTAAGCCCCTCTTGGTTTTACATCCGGAATCTCAAATTCCAAGCATAACAAATTTTACTTTCTATTGTGATATATTTAATTAAATTCTGAAAAGGGAAAGTTTCATTGAACAGTGTAGTTTAGGTAAGAAATTGGCCTGGGTTTTATCTATCTTTACTAAAATCCGAGACTTGATTTATATTTAAAAATGTCTAACTGAATATATTTTATTATTAAAATAAACATGTTATCTGATATGATAAGGGATAAATTAATTAATAGCTATAGGCGTTTTTCGCTTCACGAGACTAAATAAATAAATTAACAGCGGTATCAGATTCTCGACTGTATTTCTGAGTATTAAATGATAAGACAAAAGTATTAATTCAATTACATAAAGCCTCGTTCACACGATGACACTAAATGTCGTGACATTCAATGCCGTGACATTAAATAAATAAATAAAGTGTCTACATAAATTAATAAATAAATAAATAAAGTGTCGCCGAGTGTCGGTGTATGAACAGTAGATGTCACGGCACTAAAAGCACAACAACAAAGACGCTGAGTGCCAAACAGTGTCACGGCATTAAATGTCGCGACATTAGTGCCATCGTGTAACGAGGCTTAAAAAATAAAAATGTGTCAAAGTAAAAAGTTCTGCATTTTAAATGGGGCATAAAGCGTAAAAACATGCCTCTACATGAAACAGTGATAATAACTCGGTTATAATGAAAGGTAAGTGAAAATGATGATGAAGAATTTATGAAATGTTGCAAGATTTTTTTCTTATTAATAGTTTCAAGAGATAGGAGAGATTATGAGGTTGTTCCCACTACTCAAGGGAACAACTTGACGCTTCTATCCATCAAAATTAGTTCTCTGCCTCAAATCCTCGAAGCAATCATTTTGTTTATTTTTATAAGGTAAAGGGAAACCAAATTGATAGAAATTTGAAGTAGGAATCCGTTTCAGACCCCAAGGGATATTTTCGGTCCCGTGTCTGTTCGTCAGTCGTTTAGACAACAAATTCCTTTGAACACATCTGAAAAACAAGTCGTCAGATTTTAATGAAATTGAGGTGGGAGATCATAATTAGGACATAGCTGTTACCATATAAATTTTAACCTTCTTTTTCTACTTGTTTTAACACCTGTATGTTAAAATGTCTAATTTTTTTTTATTTTTTTTTTTTAATGGATGGTGTGTCGAACGTCCACAAAATGGTGCTACATTAATGTCAATCGTCTTTGCTCATTTATTATTTTTTATTAGTGTAAAAATCGATATTTTAAAGCATAACATCATTTATGTACGTGCGATTAGACGAACTGAAGCCATGTGATATTGCTTTGCTATTACCAGACTATTCATTCTCATCTTAATTTAATTAGTTTAAATTTTAAACTAATTTGGACATTTTGAAGTTTAGACATTTCAAAAATAATATCAATAATAAATAATTCAATATTAACTTTATTTAAATTGGCATGTGTTAATTGAAATGTTTTCTAAATATCTAAATATTACTCTCTGTTTACTATTATTAATTTCGAAATGTCGTCATTTCTTGAAACGACAAATATTAATAAAATTATGTCAATATATTTTAATGAAAGTTAAATATTTGTGTTGAAAGTGTAATTCTATAAATTAATGTATTTTATTAATGTATTTCTAAACAAAAAAATGTATTGATGACTATAATATTTATTCCAAAATATAAAATTAATAATTTAAAAACACTGGACCAAGTAATTAGCGTTTACTGTAGTCAGTTTCGCTGTAACACTTTTTTTGAAAAAATTCTCAATTCTTATTTCTTTACAATCCATGGCTGAATTTATTTACTATTATTTAATTGAAATGTTTGCAGTCAAGTATCCTCGGCAACCTAGATACATTATAGATTTGTTCCAACCTCACTTTTGTACTGTCCCGCGGATCGTTCGGGTTTTATACGCATGCACTAACATTATGTACAGTAATTAAACCATTGCAGGTTGGAACGGGTTGAGGACTATAATTCGTACAGTATAAAAAACATTCATGGAAACTTAACAGTTTGATTGACATAACAGCGCATATCATGCAAACCAGTACCTAGTAAGAGGATCGTTTGGGCCTTACAGTAGAAGGTATGCAAACAATTCCTGCCTTGGTTGGAACAGTTTAGAGGACGGTACAAAACACAAACATAAGTTGGTTTGGAGACCTTATATCCATTGCGTAAGGTCTTGACGACCCCGCGGACCCGCGGACGGTACACAGCTTTGTTGGAACAAACCTCGTATATCCCTACAAATCTTGACCGTGTTTTCTGGTCAGCATATCTTGACATTTCTTCATTATTTAGTTCTACTACTACATAATTATATAACATTTCCTTCTTTCTCGTTTTTTTTCATCCGTAGCACCACTTGTTGGGTGTTCCACAAAAGTAGATTCTAACTTGAACTCGTTGCTTTATTAAAAATGCTGCTGATTATCCAGGAACGTTCGCTTCCTGTATTGACCGTGACTTAAATTGGTCTTTTATTTTCACCGGGTTCAAAACTTTTAGTTTTGGCTTATAATGTCTGATGTGCATTATCGTAGCTCAATTATGTATTTTCCCTTCAAGCTGTCCCTCCTTCACGCATAACACTTTAAACTAAACTACAAATTGCAAGAATACGATTTGGGGGGGGGGGGGAGGGACACGCAAAATTTCGATGTTTTTTGACAAAGTAGCGCCGAAATATAAACAATTTCCCTAAGTGATATATATATATATTTGTAATCTACTCTTCAATACTTTTATTTAATACCCCACTCAAAATTAAAAAAAAAAAAAAAAAATAGTTCTCGCGACGTGAATTATCCGACATTTTGAATTTGAAGAGCTGATAATTTTGAGTTCGCTATATATTTTTCCTGTGTGCGTGTCAAAACGATCTTTAATAGTGAAAAGTTTTATGTTTTTATCTCTTTTGGTTCAAATGTTATTGGAACCGTACAGAGAAACTACAAAGGTTACTTTTTTTTTGGTTTTACCAACGAAACCCTAAAAAGGGAAAAATAATAGTTATTTATGCACCAAGGGAGTAAATTAGGTCATTATTCCCTGAGCGAATAAGTTGGTTCTTGAGCCGAGGGCATTAAATAACGCTAATTATAGCTCCCGAGGTGCAGCCGAAGGAGATGGTGGTCGCGAGGGGAATTATAACACTTTACTCCCGAGGTACATACAATATTTTATCTCCATTAGGGGGTACATTTTCATCCATTGCAAAGTTTTTATATATTAATTTAATAAATAACATTAATTTATATCACTTTTAATAGCCGATATAATAGATTCAATATTGAAAACTAATAAGTATTGCAATTATGTAAACATGAATACGAGTAGAAGGTTATTTAGATGCAGGGTTAAACAATAATAATAAACAAGGTGAAAAAGCAGTGTCACTAACCTAATTTCAACAATTTCAGAGCATTAAGTATTCTCTATTATTTATAAAATAATTAAGTTGGCAATCCTTCTTTTTCTCCCTATTTTTTGAGTTCAGGAAAGAAAAGACTAACTTTAGTCCTCTAAAGTAATCTAAAATTATAACTTTTTCTCCTACTGAAGATAAAATAAATTAGATAATATAGTTTGTTGTAAAAGCATAACATTATTAAAGTACAGAATAGGATGCGAGGAAGCTCAGTGCCACACTAATAGTCCAACAATTTCGAAAAGGAATGATTCTTCTTGAAATAATCTAAACTGTAATTAAAGTTTGTTTCTTCAATTTTTATTTTATTTTCCAACATGAATTAATACATAAGCAATGCGCCATGAAATTCTTTAGGGTTATATTTCTTTCTTTTCCATCTTTTGTTTGTAAACTTTCATAGTTATATTTCAATAAAGAAAGAACAAACTATATATATAAAATACTATCAAGATTTGAAAATAAAAAAAAAAAAACAACAACAACGAGTAATGAAAATAAAGCATTATAAAGAATGCAGTATTAATCTACAAAATAAGAGTTTAATTTTTCCACTTTGCAATGACTTATTGCTTGCTTGGTTTATAAATGAGCTCTCGTCCTCTGAAGCTTCATGCTTTAATACTTCAAACAAGCTACATAATTCTTCCACAGAGAATAAAAAAAAACAGTGCACAGAATGAGTTACATCGCGTTTTGAATTACACCGTTCCCTTTACTAATTAATTTACGATTTCAGTTTTTTTCTTCTTTTTTTTTTGTTGTTCTATAAAACTTAATTTTGTATTTTGTTTACATTAAAAAAAAGCCAATATAGTTGGAGAAGGTCATAAAGCTATAGTTTTTTTCTGTGTTTTCCCTTTTATAAATTAGCATATTAATAAAGCTAAAAAAACAATATACATCATTTACATAATGTTGGATTATGTTAATTCATAACAGCAGCTGTGGCATGCTTGAAGGCTTTAACAGAGAAATATCTTCAGACTTTACAGCGTTACTATGAACCAAGAAAAGTTAAAAAAAAAAATAAAATAAAGAAAAAATTGATAAGGGTTTTCCATTTTTTTAACAAAAAAAGGTTAAAATACCTCAGGTCTGAAGATAATGCAAATGTCGTCATGTTTTAAGAAAAAATATTATTTTTCAATTTTATCCTCGCATCTTTTTTTTATTTTTATTATCTAAATCTTATTATTAAATTAATAAAAGGTAATAAAATATGAAATTTATAGTTCATATTCATCTTATAAATATAAATAGGTACGGCTTATAAATATGTTTCCTAGATTAAGTTTATGCAAATAATAGTAGTAATTTTAGCTTACTATATAGAAAAATTTATATTTATTTTTTCTATATTAAATATAGAATTTTCCAAACAAGTTCGGTTAATATAAAATTAAAAAAAATATGTTTACTAATATATTTTTTTAATTAAAACATGTTTTTTTTTTTTTTTTTNNNTTTTTTTCAATATAAATATTGTTGTTAGCATATTTGACTGTAAAGAGATTTATTCATTTATCTATCAATGCCTGGCGAAATCACTTAATATTTTAATACCACCATCTAAAAATAATATAATAATCGCTAAAAGACCTAATAAGTGGCTCATTACAGGTAAAAATATATCAATAGACGATATATTAATCCTGTAATTATGCTGAGGGTTTCCTGTATAATCGTGAATGTAGTAGTACTAATTAATATGACTAATAATAAGGGTTTTCCTTTAGAAACTGATAATATTTCTCTATGATTAAGTTAGCTTAAACAACTTGAATTTAGTACTTAAGGCCTCCGCAGACTACCGACTTTTGTCGGCCGATTAAAAGTCGGTAGTAGACGGTATGAATAGGAACAATAGAAACAGGTGGGACCCCACACACGGCCGACAGATAGTCGGCCCGATTTTTTGTCGGTAGCGAAAGTAGGTGAGGTTCTATTTTTCAACTTATCCGATTGTCGGTGGAGGGGATAGAACACATGCTACACTATGCCACCCCGCACACCACCAACTTTTAGTCGGTCGAGCCTGGCCTCCGCCCTGCCTTTCTAACGTTCGGTATTCAAGGATTGAGAAGCAAAGTTATTATTTAACGTTAGAGATCGACCCGGAACTTATAATATGTTTAATTTGAGAAGAGACCTTCGCTCTATAATACGTCCAAGCCTCAGTATTGCGACAAAAATGTGAAAAATCAGTCAGACCAAAAAGTGTTTTCCATTTATTAGTTTTCGTTGGTACGTTAATAATTATTGGACATTTTATCAAAATATGTCATAAAAATTACTTCTCCTGGGCAGGAAATCGCTAGATTCGTATTTAAACGGACTATATTTTAGGTTTTTTATTTATAAAAATCATGTTGGAACTGCTTTCAAGAATTTTTTTTTTCATGTTATTTCCAGAATTTATGTATAGGGTAGTGTCCCCAAATTTGAAGGTAAAATTCATTTCTCTATTTCACCTTGGGGTATGATTTTTCTGAACATGATTGCTAAATTTTATAACAATCGGCCTAGTAGTTTAGGCTCCAAGACTCTGCTAAGACAAACATTTTTTAAAAACCACTTTTTTGGACTCAGGAGCCCTCAAAACGTGTAAATCAATCCTCAAAATCGAATGTTCTGAAGCGTTAAAATACGAGAAAAGATTAAAGATAATCTATAGGACTACGCGGTAGTAGGTGGAAAATCGGTGCCACGTGTGCGTTGAGTCGGTGGGGACCGATTAAAAGTCGGTCAGAACGTATAATGGCTCTACCTACAAAAAGTCGGTCGTCTGCGGGGGCCTTTAAACATTAATTATTCTACTTATATTAATTATTATTATATTTTCTTTATAAAAATCTTTATATTCTTTGTTTGGCACATTTTTTTTGCAAACTAGAGTATAATACATTAAACATATTTTTAAAATGAAAAAATAAAAATAAAAATATGAGAAAGAAAGAAATCTGGGAAAAAACCTTTCAACAAGCTTTCAGAAGATTGTGGTTGAAAAGTGATGAAAATTTTAACGATATTTGGCCTGTTTAATAATTGACGTTTCTCCCTCTACGTTTTGAGATATAACTATTCAAAGAGCTGGAAAGCTCGGTACGCTTAGGCAACATTAGGAATGAATATCGTGGTAAACTGCTGTTTCCTGAGCCTTATTTTTACTTCATAGGCTTTCACAGGTTTACCCTTTCAACCGACTTTGTGGATAACAATATGGCGGGCCGTAATTCTCAACAACAATTCCCCCCTCTCCACTCCTAAGAGTTCAGTGTTATGATAATGGCTGCACCGTTTTCATTCAACTTTCCACCAAAGCTCTATAAAGGAAGGGGGGGGGGAGGAAACCGAGCAGTAGAGCGGTTACACTAAGAATAAATTTAAAAAAAAACCCTCCGAAATATGATAAGGTAATGATAAGAGATAATAGCTTTGTTTCATTTCCTCATGCAATAGTAAGTAAGACAGTTACAACAACAAAAATTACTTCCGGGGTTTTTCCCCATGAATTTTATACGTTTTTAGAATCTCTGAAAACTCTATAACATTTAGATATAGGTTCTGAAAGTGTTTAACTCCCATTAACACTACATTACGAATAAAAGTAAATACATTTTATTTGCTGGAAAAAGGAATCTAAACGTGACCCTTCCTAAGGCTTTATACCATAACAATGTAGAGAAAAAATATGATATTTGTGTGGATGATCAAACCATTTTTTTCTTTTTAATGTTAACCAATATTATCAATATTCCAACAAATATGCGTTGTAAACTGAAATGTTAACATCAAAAAGAAAACATAAGGACGCACGGCTATGTTGAGTTTGTCTAAATTCCAATAGGAATATATAAAATAACCATCTTCACAAAAATTACATTTACAAGGTCTACACTAACTTGACTTAAGTCCTGTAAATTCCTCCAAGTCCTGTTGTCACTTAGGGATCGGTCTTGCTCAGGATCCAAGACCGATCCCTAAGTGACATCGGGTAAAATCCATGTGTCCTTGTGGCAATTCTTATGGGGAAAGTAAATGCCCCTAACAATTAGCTAGTTGATGGTTGAAGCTAAGCTTCAAAAGACTTCGTTGTCATTTCTGTCTACCAGTACGTGTCGGCCCATTACTTTTTACATACCTCCGTTTTTACCTCCTATCATAGCGTCAATTTCAGTCCTTCATCGTCCTCAAACATCAACATTTCTTTTTTTAAAGGATAATTTTATTCTTTCTTTCCCTAGCAGTAAAGAATCTAGTATTCAAAAGAATGCACTTGTCAGCTTTTCTCTTAATAACTTTTAAAATTTTTGGCACGGACATTTTCAGAAGATCTTGCATTTTAGCTTTTAAAATTTATTCTGCAAACTTTTTAAAAATCTCAACTATAGAGTTTCAAGGTTGTTCAAAAACACCTTTAGATTCTATAGCCCTTTCGACGAATTCAAAAAGTTGGAAATAATAATTCCACTCTTATAAATAACGAAGTAAATTAGAAGACTAGGTGGTCCTGAATTCGGCCTTTCCCTCCCCGAAACTCAATATAGAAAGGCTATTTAAGCCTCTGCTCTTATTCAAATAAAGTTTGTGCTCGTAAAGTTGCCAGCAGGATAATTAATACTATAAGGAGGTAGCTGGGGGACACTATCTTCTAGTCCTGGACTTAGTAGAAAAGGCATCCTTAAGCGATTAACACTAAATTATACGGCTCCGAACCAAAACCCCGCACAACGTGTTTAAAACTATTCACCTGGAAATTAAGAACTTTAGGAAGAACTATGCAGTTTTTTTTTTTTTTAAATAATCCAGATCCAGAATATAACTTTGCTTTATTTGTATTGAACCTTAAAAGTTGGCCACCATAAGAGCTGTAAGTTTTAAGTCTCTTTAGTCGACCTATTATTTTGTTTATTTTAAATTATTTAGATTAATAGTCATGATTTTTTTCCAGTGAGATCTCGCAGAACTTACTTGAAAAGAGAGAATAAATCATCAAATTATTTATCAATAGACATATCCATTTATTATCATTACTAGTTTATGGTAAGTTGCCTTTTTACTATTCTAAATAAACAAACCGTTAAACCTGTGGAAACGACCTAAATTTTAGAATTAGAATAAAAGTAAAATTATGAAAATTAATTTAGATATCTATAGTTAGATAAGATATTTTTTATTAGATAATTTATAAAATATTATTCTATTTGAAGACCAGCAAATCTAAACATTTATTTTTATTGGAATTAAACGTGGTTGCTTGAGCTTAGCAATAACAAATCATCTCGAGGTCAGTCGTCACCATCGCCGGAGTACTCCTCGATTAATTATTTAAATCATTATACTTCTTGCAATTTTTTTGTTATGGAATTAATGATTTAAACATAATATGTTTATGTTATGTTTCCAAATAAAAAACAAAGAGGAAAAAAAAAATACACTACCAAGTGTAATTTTCGCAAGTAATAAAATGATTAAAAGTGCGAGATCTCTCTGCCCGCCCTACTTTGTATATTAAATTATGTGAAATGTACATGTTAAATAAATTACAAATTTTCTTCCACAAACTTTTAACATTTTCGTTTTAAATTTAATTTCTACACAAACATAAAAATAAAATGTAATAAATTTCCTTTTATTAATCTAGGACGATTGATAACTTCTTGTAATAATCGTAGAACATAATTTGATCCGAATCACCCACAACAAACTAACTTAAGACAACAAAAAAATAGACAACGAAGAAAAAGTGGATCCTAAAATATTTTAATTCTTTAATATGAAGATTCAGGTCTTCTAGCTAAGGTTCATTTATTATCAGAAAAAAGCATAAAATCAAGAAACTAAATTTAAGATAGGATATAGAGAGTGGGTGGAGTTCAACATTAAGGTAGAAGGAAAAGCCTCTCCACGTAAGTTATTGTTTTTTGGGTTTCGTTGGTAAAACCAAAAAATCTCAGGGAAGTACTTAGTCCAAGTACTTTTTAGGGTTTTGTAGATGAGTAAGCATATCCATTATGTAAATAATGATTTCTTGTCTTCAATCTAAAAGTCCCGGGTTCGATCCCCCGGGGGGGTCACAATGTTTTTTTCAGT
>KZ652032.1:36837-94909 GCA_001010745.2 Gerris buenoi
TATATATATATATATATATTATTTTAGGTGTATTTTATTTTGTTGTAATTAATAATGTTTTAAATAAATGAATATATAGACAAGATAAATTTAACTGTTAGCTAAAACTTTTAGAAAAATACGCTTTCTGGATCTGTTACCATAGAGCCTTATTTGTAAAACAGTTTAAAAGTTTGTAGATTTACAAGAGGTTTAGTTGAATTGTAGTAACGGGCACTTATTAGGAAGGCAGCGAGAATAAGTGACATTACATATCACTTGAAAATAAACTTACTAGTTATACTGCACCACGACGTAAAGAAAGTAAGTTACAGAAAAAATGTAAAGAATATTTAAACAAATATATAATATTTGTGTGGGAAGAAAAACAAAACTTTATAATTTATTTTTTCCTAATAAAATAAATGGGAGATAAATTAAAAAATAAAAATTAAGAAATTAAAAGATTTATAACCAGAAATCCCTTCAAGAAATAATTAACTTACACAATTTTCCTGGCATTTCCCCTGTTTCCTCCCCTGTATAAAAATATATATAATATTACAACCAAAATATAAAATGAAATCCCACAAAAACACAAGTTAAGAATTATACATTTTTTATTGTTCCTAGCGTGAATCCTTTTTTATTTTAATATCTCATCCTTATAAATTAATATCTTATCATCAACTGGTTTATAAATAAAGAAAAAAATGCAAGTATAATGTGAAAAATTCACTAAAAAACTTTTTATTTTTTAAAAAACGAGTTAGAGGTCTAGAAGTTTTGTTTCGTCCTAGTGAAGGAAGCCCTAATGTTTTTAGGGATGCTTTTCACTGTTAAGTTAGCAGCGCTGAAAGGACCCTAAAAGTTTTTTTTAAGGAGTTGGTTAGAGAGAGCCACTTCTCAAGGTTTTTCCTGGCGTTTCCTCCTGCCCCCTTCCCAGTATAAAAGTTGTCTTTGAAAGATGTGATCTATGATATCTTAAAGGAGTTTTTTTCAACTTTTTTCCTGTATTTTTTCAGCTTTTCCGCAGCTCTACAACTTTTTTACTTTGAAGAAAAATCAAATAGGGAAAAAGAGATAGTATTTTTCTTTTTTATATACATAGGTATAAATATATATAATATATATATCCACACACACAAATATATACATACATATATATATATATATATATATATGTATACATATATTTGTGTGTGTGGATATATATATTATATATATTTATACCTATGTATATAAAAAAGAAAAATACTATCTCTTTTTCCCTATTTGATTTTTCTTCAAAGTAAAAAAGTTGTAGAGCTGCGGAAAAGCTGAAAAAATACAGGAAAAAAGTTGAAAAAAACTCCTTTAAGATATCATAGATCACATCTTTCAAAGACAACTTTTATACTGGGAAGGGGGCAGGAGGAAACGCCAGGAAAAACCTTGAGAAGTGGCTCTCTCTAACCAACTCCTTAAAAAAAACTTTTAGGGTCCTTTCAGCGCTGCTAACTTAACAGTGAAAAGCATCCCTAAAAACATTAGGGCTTCCTTCACTAGGACGAAACAAAACTTCTAGACCTCTAACTCGTTTTTTAAAAAATAAAAAGTTTTTTAGTGAATTTTTCACATTATACTTGCATTTTTTTCTTTATTTATAAACCAGTTGATGATAAGATATTAATTTATAAGGATGAGATATTAAAATAAAAAAGGATTCACGCTAGGAACAATAAAAAATGTATAATTCTTAACTTGTGTTTTTGTGGGATTTCATTTTATATTTTGGTTGTAATATTATATATATTTTTATACAGGGGAGGAAACAGGGGAAATGCCAGGAAAATTGTGTAAGTTAATTATTTCTTGAAGGGATTTCTGGTTATAAATCTTTTAATTTCTTAATTTTTATTTTTTAATTTATCTCCCATTTATTTTATTAGGAAAAAATAAATTATAAAGTTTTGTTTTTCTTCCCACACAAATATTATATATTTGTTTAAATATTCTTTACATTNATATATATATATATATATATATATATAATCCTTTACTTTTTTATATAGATTTTTATGTCTACCGAGCCTAATAATTTGATAAAAAATTACTGTAGTCTTTAGTGTTTGCAAACGCGGGAAAAAAAAATCTACTTATCCGATTTAGATGAAATTATTTACATGATACATTATCACGATGAGATGGAGAAAAAAAATTAGTATAGATTTGGGGATGCTTCCTCTAAACACTTATCATAAAATCGGGTACGGGGTACCTCAGAACTTTTTCTCACTTCAGAGGCCACTAAAGTAGCCCCTCCTGCTGCTTATTAGACGTGGCAGCATTAGACGTGGTCAGTACTTGGATGTGACCGTTCTGAACTAACAGATGTATTATCATTCTTTAAACAAACCTTATTTTTAATACCTATATTGTATTTAATTACAAAAACCTATTTATACTTTCGGTATTATTAACCGTCAAAGTTCAAAAATTCAAAATTTAATAACTTCAAAATGGCGGACAATATCAAAATGAAATTTAGTTGGATTGTTTGCCATACAAACAGGTACATTCGTGCCAAATTTCAACTCGATCAGGACCATTTTCAATTTATTTCGATTTTTTAAAAAATTTTCTGACTCTGAAAAACTGGGTTCAAGATGGGACAAAAAAGTTGATTTTCCGGGTGGCCCCACTACAGGTATAAGGACTCATTTTTCTGCCAAGTTTTAACACTCTAGGTTAAATACCTTGGGTGCTACGATGATAGCTCACACACGCATACACACACACACACACGACACACATACACACATATATACAGTCGTCATGTTGAAAACCACTCTGGAGGTCTTAAAAACACCCAAAACGGATAATTCCGTTGAAATCTCGAGAAAAAAATTTGTTGGTGAAAACAATACTTTTCCTACCACAGGTAGTGAGGAAAAGTAATAAATGAAACAGGTCCGAAGGATTTTTATTGAAAATTCCATTTTGTCTTTATTTATTTAACGATAATTGACGATTTGAAAACTGTTCAATATTTAACTCTGCACTATTTTTTGTAATAGTTTTAACCTTTTACTGATGGATTCAGTTTGAAAGATTTACTACTAAAAACAATATTATAAGAGAGTACAACTCCCTAGTGGGAGTCAGGTAAGACTGCCAGGTTAGAATGTGAGATATCAATTACTAAGCTGAAGGGAAGATATCCCCCTGAGGGACTGACATCCTCCCCAGTACGTGGCAGAGATGAACAACAATATTTTATACTTTAATTCAATTTTCTTCTTGTAAAAACCAGATTATAGCGTCAAACTTACTCTCTCTAAGAGCTTTATTTCAACCGATATTCCGTCAGAGAGCCGAAAATAAAATCGTAATCTGATATCTACTGTTATCAATGTTCGATTCTTTAGAAAATATAAAGGGACATAGATGAAATTTGATATACCTAACGAATCTCATGTTAGTAGGGAATAAATTCTATGAAAAAATGATTTGTTTTAAAAATATGTCATATATATTGAAGATTTTCCTTGTGTAGGTTAAAGGCACACATTAAACGTATACGGAGAGTAGGTGTAAGTTTAATATGTTTCATGAACCTCTTACGTAATTATTATTATTAGGATAATAAATCAATGCAGAATTAGTTCACAAATTGAGTTGATATCAATATTAAAACAGAAAGACAGATTTTCGTCCTTAAAATGACTCCCTCCAGGCTTTATTATTAATTTTGATTAGCTCTAATGATGGCCGAAAGGTCGAAAGCTGGCTCACATTAAAGTTTAATTTATGGAGGGGCATTCGGTTTTAAATAAATATTATAGTTAATAATTCAAATAATAATATAATATTTTCCGAATAGGTTTAGGTTTTTGTATCAAGTATATTTTATACAAACATTTAAAATGCAAATGTACTTAGGAATTAAAGGTCCTTCTTTCTTTTTTTAGCTATTACTAAATCATCTTGTGGGAAGGGTACCTTAACTGCATGCAATATATGAAAACAGTCGCCTCATATTCCTTCAAATCATAGGTTTCCATTTTATCTACTGCAGTAACCCACATTAAACCAGGAGATACCTGGTTAGGTAAACATGTTTACACTGAAAAAGCAAGAATTTCGGACCCATCAAAGTAGGAGAAAACCAATTTCCCGTTATTAGCTATTTATCAGGTTCAAATGTTTCTAAAAACTACCCGTAAAGAGAAGCCCTTTTGCCCAAAACCCGTTTTCAACGGTAAAACGATCGTGAGAATATCCCTTCCTTAAACACGGCTTTCCTCACATTTCCACACCGTGCTTCGAGATAGAGAGGAAACAACCTGCGAAACCTATATAACCTTGCCCCCTGGAAAGCTTTCCCTGCATAGTTGGCAAGTTCTCGGGTGGAATGGAAAGGGGAGTTATCCGGAGTTCTCGCCCTGGGAAAGTAAGGAGGGAAATCCTAAAGCAACAAGAAGGAAGGGGGGTTAATTTCCCAAAGTCCGCCACTAACCTCGAGGGAAAACTTGAACTCCCGCTAACAAAGCCTTTCAAAGACTTCCCTACAGTCTTACCTAGGCTTTCCTCAGGCGCACCCACAACAACTATTTCCACGTAACATTACGGCAAACCTCAAACACGTGGCCAAATATTTTCTGTTTTTCCACGCTAAACTAAAAATTTTTCCAAGTTTTCTTTCCAACAACATCATACGTGTGCAACATGTTTCCTCATAAAATATATTCAATTGAAAACATTTTGAAATTCTCCGATGCCAAAGAAACATAAGTTTATTTAATGTAAATTCCCTCGCATCTAAAAGAATATATAAAAGTTCAGAATATATAATTTGCCTATTTTCATTTATGCTTGTATAAGTATGTAATATTTAGTGCATACATATAATCTTTTACACGGTGAGTAGATGGGAAATTGAGATAAATATGAGTATTTCAATACCTAGCGTACAAAATATGATATTAGACAACGTTCAATTGTTCATTAATATATTCATATGAAATAGTTAATATAATAATAAATATTTTTTCTATTCATCTTGTAACAATAGTTATAATTAAATCTCTTAAAAAAATATATATAAAAGTTGATATAGACCAGATTCTAGAACACGTCCCAATTATGACAGTTATTTTAGTAAGTCCTAGTTTTAGTACTAGTTTTAGACGGGTTGGACGAAGCACTTGTTCGAACCTAGAAATTGGGCCTTATTGAAGCCCTAAATACCAACCATTAGGTCAGGAGTTTCAGCCAAATGTCGTACCTCTGTACAATGTACCAATATGATGTGATCATGTTAATCAGAGAACCATGGCTTGAGGTCATACCCAAGACACTGTTCTGGGGCCCTGTGAAGGTACCCTGAGATCCCATTATAGGATCCCTTGACCTGTTTCCGCTCTTGATTCATATGTGTTAATCACAGCATCTTGGTGTAGGATCTAGCCCACGACTGGAACCAGACATGACTATTGTGAAACTGCTGCTTAGTATCAATTCGATGATGATATAATATTCTAGATTTTAACCAGATATAATCTAAATAAGTGGGATGAAAAAAAGACGCCTGCCCGACACAAGAGCAATTACATTTGAACCTATGATTCAATTCAATTACTGTCTCTTTTTTTTAAAAATTTCTACTCATTTCACTGACAGTGAAGATAAATTTAATTACTTTTATATGTGCTATGTCAAATAACGAATTATTTATTCATAAACCATAATCAAATATATTAATACAAATTTAATCTACGGTCAATTCTATAATTAAATTAATATAATGTACAGTACATATTTTGTAATAAGTTCACAACAATTAACCCATAATGACTAATATACATATTTGAATTAGTAATTACATTAAATATTAATAAAATCATATATTAAATCGCATTAATTCTTAGATTATATTCATGTGAGCTACAGGTACCGGTGGCGGAACGGATAGGCAATTACGAGGGTTTTATCAAATAAACGGAGGTATATGGAGAAATTATTTATTTTTATTGAATTTTATAATCATTAAGATGAAAACTAATGTCCTTTAGATGGCGGCCGTTAACGTCAATACATTGAGTAGATCTCTTAAAGTTTTTCCTTAAAGTATTGTTAACTATTTCAAAAATCTGCTACCTTAGATCTGGTAGGGTAAGAACGATTTTCGAGCTCTTTTTCTTTCAGATATCTCAAAGAAACAAATAAAAAAAGTCAAATATTGTGACCATGTGGCCACCTTACACAATTATATTCATAATTATTATATTTATGTGAGCTACAGGATACGGCGGAACGGAAAAGGCAGTTTAGAGGGTTTTACAGGTTACCAGATCTTGGAATCGTTTCTCTCAAATTATGATTCCATATCATGCTGTGTGAGCTAAGGTAGTGGATTATCGAAGAAGTTAACTCAATTATCATAAGCATTGCTTATATTTTCATTAGTTTCATATTGAAATAACCTCTAACCTAATTTTAGTAAAATAAAAATAAATTTCCTTGTAATTATTATCATAAATCAGTCTTATGCATATAAATAAAAATAAGCAATACTCAACATAGTAGCAGAACACAACATATATATTTTAAATCATCATATTTTTTTATGAGAAATAATATAAAATAAGGGAAATTGTTGGTAAACGATAAAAAAGACGAACAATTTGAATAAATTTTGAATTTCAATTTAAAACAATGGATGTTTTGAAAACTAGAGTTTCCAAGCAACAATTTGGATAAATTGGGTTGAGTGAGAGTTAGGTTGAGAAGCGATTCCTAGGAGCGATTTGCATAGAGTCAGTATTAGGGGATCTGTGAAGCGAATATACACCGGAGGCAAAATAACAGCTAACTCAAGCTGGAAGTTATTCCACTTCTATTTGGCAATAACATTCCACCAACTAGACTAAACATAACTATAGACTTTCAACAACACTTTCACTGGTTTAACAAAAAAAAAAACTGAAATATATTATATAAATATGTAAATTAAATAAGTGAGATGCATGAAAGTTACATTTTGAAGTATCGAATAAAGTTATTGATCCAAATACATTATATTCAATTGTCATAGTAGTGTCATTATAGTGAATAAAAGGTTGGAAGGTAACAAGTCTACGTCTTACATAAATATTAGTGTTACTTTTACAATATTCCTTAGTAGGGTATGAGTATATACCTGACATCGAAAAATACTAAATTTGATAAGAATAACCAGGAACAGCAGCGATATAGCAGATAACACTGCTATATCGCCTTAATTAAATCTGGAAAATAGATGAAGAAATGGCGGACGTAAGCAATAGCATCTATTATATCGTTAAGTAAACTCAGGAAGAGGTTGGACTAGCCTATATGGGGCATCATGTATATAAATGAAAAAACTTTCAAATAGTATGCCTATATCATTAATGTGTTTCCTGTACTTTAATATAAATTGCATTATTTATGTATTCTTTTTCATTTCATACTTCCTTGAAAACCAGATGCGCTACATCGAAGCCCAGGTAATCTACAACAGATACATACGCCCAAGATTCCCAAAATCGACCTGTATACAGCTGTGTCTCAAAATAGAGGACTGAAGATGGAAATTATAATAAGAGAAAACTTATGAAATGAAGAAGAATCCATAATTGGTGCATTTTTTATCAATATATCGAAAACACTTTAATTATATGAGCCAGTTTTTTCCATTTCTATACATGATGCCCCGTATAGGCTAGTTCAACCAAATGGTCAAGTAAATTAGAATAATATATGAAGAAATGGCGGAAGTAAACATTAAGATTGGAGTACACAGCATATACTATATAAAATCATATTGAGCTAAAATTTGTAAGAAAAAGAAAAAATAATAATAAATAAATAATAATATCGGATCAACAAAATATTATGGGCAGAGCTGTAGCCACTTGTGTGAATTGAAGCGTAGGAACTCGCGCTTCTAATGAACAATCATCAAGAAACAATAGCATCGAGTCAAAATAAATATTATAACTAGATAGAGTCAGTGGAAGCTAGCAATTACTTTAGTTAATAATCGGTTGAGATGTTTCCTATTTAGTTCATCGCGCTGGCGTTGTCGTGTAAGGCAAATAGAAAAAAATAGTCAATAAGTAAGACTAAACAGATTCGAGATTGCAACATGATGTAAAATAAACTCAGAGGCATAGATCATGGTCAATTAGAAATCCTCATCACTAAAATACTAGTAACGGGTTCTCTGCGTTGACTCCCCATCAACCATTTAATATTTGTTCTACAAAATCGAAGAAGCTCCATTTCCAAAAAGAAGCTAATTTAATTGAAGATGCTAAGTGAACATGAAACCTTCAGCGGACAAAGAAATATGAAATTATAAACATTAAAATTAGTTTTACTAAATCATTCATGAGAAAAAACTGTTTTTCGATTAACAAAATACTTGTTAGCCTAGGTATCCAAGTAGAAAAACGCCTGGAAAGGTAAATATGAACAATTTTACGACGATTTAATATTCATGAATTTCTTTGTGAAACTTTACATGCTTCGTTCGGACTTTTTGATTTCATCTAAAGTTATAAAATTTAGTTCACAAACAAAAACTTTTTAACAATTCTTTTTGAATAGTTAAATTAAGTTAATACTTATTCGACCTTTTCTTTTTATTTTTAAAAAAAAAAAAACAAAAAAAAAACGAATATATTTTTATTCATTGTAATAATTTATATTTACTTACTCTATTCGGAAAATTTTAACTAGTGGTAAAACTAAATAATTCTTCCCACTAAGATGAACTAAACGTCTAGTAAACGTCGTTGTTGTAAACTCGTTTTAAAGGATATTTTTTTCTCTTTGTCTGAGCTGGCACGAGAAGGAAACATTGTGATGAATTACCGGAGCTAAACTTTAGAATAAGTAATGTTACAACAATAGAAACTTAATTTCTATCTACTTTCATCACCCAAAAACTTTCTTTAAAGCTAACAAACACACACTCGAATATATATATATATACAGGGTGACTGGCGTTATATGTTAAAAAGTGAAGTAAGTTGTTCTACACCTCAGGGGCTATAAGAAACACTATATAAACCATGGGTCAAATCTTAACCGTTTTCCCGAAAAAATAAATTTTATGATTTTTTTAAAATCGCATGCCTTTGCTCATAAAATCACTAATTGCTCCAAAATTAGACCAACATTTTTAAAAACTAGACCAAAATTTTTATTTTCGTTGTAAAGCTGACAAAATTTCCTATAAGAAAAGAGTAATTTTCATTTTCATTCTCTCAAATTACATGTATAAGAAGTAGGGAAATGTATATCCAACAGAAACAACGATGTATCATAGACATTGTTATTTATAAAACTCAGAATTGTTTTTTCTTTATCAACAAAATGGTAGAAATAAGATTAATATTTAAAACGGGAAAATACAGATACATAAGTATGCCATTATCTGGCATGTAGCCCTGGATTGGTTAGTTCATACACACCACATGGCTCTTAATCATTACTGGGCAACAGCAGACAAATACATCACTTCCTCCAGTTATAATTTATAAGAGCATGGTGCTATCCCAGAGGTAAAAAATCAATGATAAGCTAGAATTTAGCTATCAATGTAACTAGATCCCACTCGTAATGAAAATATACAGAAACGAGATACATACTACTATAATAAGAAAAAAAACAAAAAANTCTTTATAACTTGAATACAATTCGTTGTCATTATTTAGTCTTAAGTAAAAAAAATAATATATAAGTTAAATGTGGACGTTGTTTGTTTTGTTTATAACCGTTGCTATGAGTCTTCACACCCCCTCCCGCCCGGAATTTGTTTTGACAGTTAGTCTGATGTGAGACACCGTACAAATATTCTTTGTATTTCCTTTTTTTGTGTGAATAAAAACTTTAAAACTAAATTATTTCTTAAAACATTCTTTAATTTCGAGAGAGTTTAACTGGTGCCGAAACCCGGGAGTCGGTGGTTTATTTAAGTTTAGTGGTAATGTGCGGTAACGGACAAATATGTCATCGTCGGAACAAGGACAGGCAGGGCCGGAAGTTATGGAAGGATTAAGGAGACTAGAAGCCCTAAAAGCTCGTAAGGCGCAACATCTACTTGACTCTATTCGTTCTGTGGAACGTTTTACTGGAGATCCACGGGAATTAGAATTATTTTTGGACGAGATGGATGCGGTTAATCAATTAATCGAATACACACGAATTGACGAGGCGATTGATCGGGATGTTAGGAGAGTTTTTGTATCACGGATAGCCAGGAGTGTTCTAATGGAAACTGGAATTCGTTATTCGACCCCTTGGGAAGAAGTTAAGACGATGTTAAAAGAAAAGTATGCTGGAGCAAGAAAGCCAGTAGCACGCGACGCCTTGCAGTTGTTAAGGATGCAGCGTCGTTGGAGTGAATCAGCTACAGAATTCGCCCAAAGAATGGGAGAAGGGGTAAGAATTTTAAATAAAAAAATTAAAGAAGGAGTTGGAAACGAACAAGTGGCCCAAATAACAATCACTGTTATTGATGAACTTTTACGAGAGCTACTTGTCCAACAGGTACCGGAGAAAACCAGGGCAGTACTAAAGGCAACGAAACCAAAATCTGTAGAAGAAGCAGTTGCACAGGTCCGAGATGAGGAAGATGATGAAAAGGAGTACAGGACTGCGACTACAGGGGGTTGGCAAAAGGTTGAGAGTCGACGGGTGAGCTTTTCTCAGATGGATAGGCCCCGATGGACATCACGACGAGAACAACCAAGATACTCACCACCGCAACGGCGGGAGCAACCCAGGAACACACCACCTCGAGGCCCTAAACGCGAAGACAAGCGACATGATGGGTTTAAGAGAGAGAGAGGAAACTAACATGTTGGGAGTGTGGAACCGAAGGACATTTTGCCCGAGAATGTCCTTACATGTACCGGCGAAAGGAAACAAAGAAGTCCTACGCGGAGGCTACGCGGGGGGAACCGATGGAGGTAAATGTTGGTCAGAGGTGTCAACGAAGACATGGTGAAGACGGGAGTGAGAGCGACACCTCTATTTCATCGGGAACACGAAGTGAACGAGGTTCAGTACGGTCAAGTGATGGAAGAGGCGGACATGCGTACCAACCGAAGATCCTGGGGAAAAAGGAGTCGGAGAAATTGTATAAACGGGATTGAGAATCGGGTGCAACGAAGATTGGCGAGTGGAGATCACGACTTAAAACTGAGGAACAAAAACCAGGTAACTTGCCAATCTTATTTATCCGGGATTGGGGAGCTCGTGTATTAGTAGATACTGGATCGGACAGTACTGTGGTATCTTTAGCTGTAATTAAGAGTCTCGGGCGGGCTGAACAGATTAAAAAATGTAATTGCAGTGTGAGAACGTTAACCGGAGTCCAGCCCTTAGTCGGAGAAATAGAATGGAACCTGAGGGCATTGATTGGTAGAGACATGATGTTGGAAGTTCATGCGGCAGCCATAACGTCAGCCAGGTGCGTCATGATTGTTGGGAATGATATTTTAAACTCAGTAGGGAGTAAAATCAGGGCTAAAGGACACAAGTGGGAAATTGAAATTGGGACCAACCGGTTCCGGGTGCAGCGTAGGATCATGCTGAAGGAATATATCATGGTAACAGCGATGGAAACTAGAGAAGAAGAAGTAGTTAAGGACAGGATTAATCAGGAATTGAAGGAAGTCCTTATAAGAGAAGGTGAAAGTTTGCCTGCTACTGGTCGGGTGACACATGGAATAGAACTGATAGATGATAGGCCCGTGTGGGTGCCTCACCGCCGGTATCCTCATGCCCAGGTACAAATTATTCGGGAAGAAATTGAGAGATTAAGTAAGGAGGGAATTATTCAACCATCGAAATCCCCTTACAACAGCCCTTTATGGGTCGTTCCGAAGAGCCCAGGTCAAGACGGAAAGCCTCGATACCGAGTAGTGGTAGATTACAGAGCGTTGAACAAGCGGACTCGACCTGACAAATACCCTTTACCTCATCTCGATGCAATGTTAGATAGAATGTCAGGAGCGCAGGTTTTCACCACGCTAGATTTAAAGAGCGGTTACCATCAAGTACGAATGAACCCTCGGGATACAGAAAAAACGGCTTTTACATTCGAGCGGGGCCATTACGAATTCGTGAGGATGCCATTCGGTCTCCGCAATGCTCCGTCTACCTTTCAGCGCCTCATGGATGAATTCCTGGAAGAATTAATCGAGGACTGTGTGCAGGTATATATGGACGATTTAATCATCTTTAGTAAGACCTTGAGAGAACATCATCAACATGTTGCGGCTGTAATAGCTCGCTTAAAGTTGTTCAACCTCCGTGTAACAATAGATAAGGCCCAAGTCTGTCAAAGGGAAGTTAAGTTCATGGGACACATATTATCAGCCACCGGAGTGCGGCCGAATCTAGACAAAGTACGGGCTATCCATGAAGTGCCGGTTCCAAAGAACATCAAAGAACTTCGCTCGTTTTTGGGTATGGCCAATTATTATAGGAAGTTTGTAAAAGATTTCGCGGAGAAAGCAGAACCCTTGACTCGACTAACAAAGAAGGGAGTACCTTTTGTTATAGGAAGTCGTGAGAAGGAAAGCTTCCAGAATTTAAAAAGAATGATGACTGAAGCGCCCGTTCTTAAGTTTCCTGATCTGAAGAGACCCTTTATCGTAACGACTGACGCAAGCCAGATAGCAGCAGGAGCAGTGCTGTCACAGGAGTCACCCCTTGGAGATCATCCTGTTGCATTCGCAAGTTTCAAGTTCTCACCTGCTGAAACCAGATATAGTACGATTGAGCGTGAGCTTCTAGCTATTGTCAAGGCTGTGGAACATTTCCGATCCTACTTGTGGGGAGCTGAGTTCCTTATCAGAACGGATCACAAACCGTTATTGTGGGTTGAAGCATTAAAGGAATCGTCAGCTCGGGTGACTAAGTTGAAGGAAAAGTTGGCAGCCTATACCTTCAAGATTAGTCATACAAAGGGGGTACAGAATGTCGTTGCTGACTGTCTCTCACGAAATGTAATGGCTACAGAAACAGTGGAACAACTAGAAGAAGATCCAGAACCTCATAGGAGTAGGGATGATTCGTTGGGAGAGGCTCGGAGACGGCAGTGGGAAACCCGAAATGAAGTGATTAATGAAAAGATTAACTAAGTGTTATTTGACGAAGTTGAAGGTGAGGAAATAAGCTCAGAAGTTCACAGGTATGGTCGGCAGAGGATCCTGAAAGTGAAGGTTGGCACGGAAACTACATTGGAAGCTCTGACAGCAAGACTACGAGAAGTGTTAAGTCCAGCCTGTGCGTATTTCGTCTATGTGGTAGCGGAAGGATTGCGACAGAAATTAGTTCAGTTTTATGAAACCTATAAAATAGTACCGGAAGGAGTGATTGTGGAATGTACGAAGCTAGTGCAGACGGTTATGGATGAACAGGAACAACGGGAGTTAGTACAGACGTACCACATTGGTAAAACTAATCACCGTGGGGTGAACGAGACGTTAGCCAGTATGCGTCGAAGATATTTTTGGATTGGAATGCAACGAGTGATTCAGGAGGAGTTAGCAAATTGTGATGTCTGTTTACAAGCAAAGTATGATAGAAAACCTCAGGAAGCCCCACAAGAAGTAACACCAACGCCATGCGAATCATTGGAGAGAGTTCAAACTGATTTGTTCTTTTATGGTGGAAAAATTTATATTACGGTGCTAGATGAAGCAACGAGAGCTTTATTTGTCCAGCGAATTCCACGCAAGACGGCTAATGCGGTGAAACAAACACTACTAGTGTATTTTGCTACTGTTGGGTGTCCAACAATGATTACCATGGACCAAGGCCGAGAATTTTATAATACCAAGGAGAAGGAGTTGTTGCAAGGAGATGGGTGTACGAGCCCACTTCACCACACCAGGTCATCCAAGATCTCATGGAGCTATCGAAAGAGTACATAACACATTGAGTGAACATTTACAGCTGTTGAACCTTGCTCGAGGTATAACAGGTGAAGAGGCAATGACGCGAGCGGTTTTAGCTTACAACTCGTCTACACATTCGGCAACGAACCACACTCCACATGACCACCTATTTAGCAGAACTGGAGAAGCTAGACATAACATCCAGAGTCGTAAAGTTGCTCAGAAGACACGTCGGACGGAGAAATTAAACAGACAACCCCAAGTGGAGCAAGTTTCAGTGTTACGCCCAGGCTTAGTGGTCTTTAGAAAGAATCACTTTCGACGGCGGAAGGAAGATAAAAGGTATGTGGGACCATTTACCGTAGCGAAGATCTTGGATCGACATAGAGTCATCTTAACGGAACATGGCAGAGGTTCAACAGGCCGGATTATAGCTCATCGTAATGAGTTACGAATCCCACGTTGCCACGATTAGTTAATTTTTAATAATAATAACAATAATACCAATAATAATAGTAATAATGTTAATAGTTATAATAATGAATAATTTAATTGCCTTTGTTTATTTCAAAACTTTTTACTTCTGTTGATGTGTCTTCATTAATTTTTAATGTTTATTTATTTATTTATTTTTATATTTTGGTTCTTTGTAATTAAGTATTTCCCTTGTATTGTAAGTTGAAGGGGATGTGAAGACTGGGGGGGAGCAGTTAAATGTGGACGTTGTTTGTTTTGTTTATAACCGTTGCTATGAGTCTTCACACCCCCTCCCGCCCGGTATTTGTTTTGACAGTTAGTCTGATGTGAGACACCGTAGATATTCTTTGTTTTCGTTTGGATGTGATTAAAAACTTTAAAACTAAATTCTTTCTTAAAACATTCTTTATTTTCGAGATAGTTTAACTTATATATAAAATTCATCATAATTGCGTATACATATGTATAGTTTTTTATACAAATCTACAGTTTTAGCCCGATCTCGATGAAAATTTGCACACTTGACCTTCAAAGCNTATATATATATATATATTGCCCTACAATAAACCATTTTCTTTCTACCCACAATGACGTATTCTCTGTCCTCTAACAAAATTCTTTTTCTAGACAGTATTTTTCATATATTTCATTATTATACATATTATCATTTCACAAATCGGATACATATTTATATAGGTATTATTTTTTCAAAAATGTTATTCCACATTGTATATTTTTTTTTAGTGTTCCTTTATTTTAGAGCTAAAATTGATTAATCTTATCGGAACTTCCTAGATAAATTCCCTTCCTCATTAATAATTGGAATATATTCGATTAAAGCTCCTATTTATTTCTAATTGAAACTTCCAAGAAGAAATCTCATCCTACCCTCACATCTACTCATTATAACTTTTTTACTATCACACCTCTACTCTTTACTAATTGGAACTTACCAGGCTAATAAATTAAAGCTGTTGGGTCAAATTAAAACATATACAAATATTTACATCGTGCCAGTGTGGGTTTTGAAAGCGATTTATTGTTTAGGGAGATAAATATAGAGGATTTCTTAATATTTGATATAGAAATTAACAGAAGAAGCCCAAATGTGAGTTACCGATAAAGAAATACGAAGATAAAAAGTTGAACATTTACTTGTAAATTGGTTTAAACTTCAATCTTTTTAATAATTTATAACACAGTGCTTAAGCGAACCAAAAAAAAAAAAATTAATAAGATATTTATTTGTTATTTTGTTACATTATAGGTAAAGAAATGAAGGTAACAATTTGATGACCTGTAATAATGACAATTGCAGTTGATTGTGAGATTTGTTGCGCGCTACTTAAAACACCAAGTTAAAAAAGTTGCACCTGTAGAGAAGGCAATTTTCTTTGATTGCTTGATGCAGAGATTGCGTGTTCAAGTTACTCTAAAAAAAACAGGAGTGCATTGCCTTTTTTCTATTATCACCGAGTGAAGTGAGTGAGGTCAGGGGGGACCTGATATCAAGTACAGATAACAACCCACTAACCAAAAGCTAAAAATGTAACAGAGAAAGCTTACCGACTTATGTAAAGCAGCACGAAAATTGAATTTATAATGCGGATCTAAATGATCCTACAGATAGACATGATAAGCAGCGGCGGAAACATACAACACGATTCTATATCTCTTATCTACACAACACGAAATAATCGTGTAATATTTCAAGCTTACAATAATATCGACAATTATTAGATTTTGATAATTCATTACCGAAAGCAACATCATAAACTTAATGCTTATTTTCTAATACTTTAATCACAACATTTATTTCTAGTCATTAATCAATTTCAGCCATTTTTAAAGCACTATTCATGTGCTACAAACAAAATAATCGTACTAAAATATTTTGCACTTCTTTAGATTGTTACTCCCTTCTTAAAAACCCAGAGGGAAGTAACAATCTAAAGAAGGTGTCGGAATGTTAGACTGTTACTCCCCTTATCAAAAGAGAAGTAGGATATTTCTTTGTCCCAAAGTACATTAGACTAAACATCACTTTTTCACTATAGTTATTTAGTCAAAGTCATTTTTATTCTAAAAGTACTTAGGGGAGTAACCATCTAAAGAAGCACCAAATATTTTATGTACCTAATCGATTTGCCTAATTTCATTTCCTTGATTTGTTTATTTGTTATAGAGGCTTTCAATTATTTATTTATATTTTTCGTAATAAACTACTATGGTTAAATACATATATGCATAATATAATATTTAAACAGTTAAACAAATTCAAAACAGATATATTTCGATTGTAACCTTTACAACAATTAACTCTGCTCAGTTTGGATGTGTCGGTACAGTAAATTAATACACAAAAGACGAGTTTACACATCTAAAGAAAATGCGTTTTTTTTTGTTTAGGTATATCTCATTATATACTGTACGGTAACACTGGTTATCTGGTTTTGGACCTTTTTTTAAGACCATACTTTTTATTTACTATGTGCGAAAAATTATTAACGTCGACCTAGAGTAAAGTTTTTCCTTTTTCATTTACTAGGCCTGGTTTCAAATGTTTAAATAGTTTAATAAATTATTTATGTTGTGAACTATTATTTTGATTTTGATTCAGTAATGCGTAATCTGTCAAAGTTAAGGGTTGCCATGTAGTAAAATTGGTCATTCATAGTATATAACAAACTCAAGACTGTGCCTAGTAAGAGGGGATTGAGCAAACGGGACTTTAAGTAAAATATAATTCCTCTACCAACATGTCCTCTACCAAAATAGAGAACTGAAAAATAAGGACAGAGGATATTTCGATGAAGTCATTTCTAAAAAGGATGGTGTAGCGTTGGTGCCGTGGCTAGACAAAAGTGTCACATTTGGCTCAAACTGGTCAGAACCTGCGTAACTCATGATGAGAGGTAGTCAAGAACAGAAAAAGTATAATGATTCCAATAACAACAAACTCATACAGATAGGTATGAATGAAAATATAGGATGCTATCACAGCAACCAAAGAAGTAAAAGTTTTAAAGGGCTTTCCTATCTTGGTTGATAGATGTTGCGATTGATAAAGCTAGAAAACTAAATAGGATGGAATGAAATATACAGCTTAATAACACAATTACAATTTAGAAGAATAATTGTTGAGAAAATATAAGGCATTTCAAGAAGAACATCTGGCAGACACCTTCATTCTTTATCTTTATTAGGACGTGCCATTTCCAGTAAAATTTTTCCTAATAATCGCTTCGATGGAATAAATAATTTTATAATAAAAGCCAAGCAGCAAAAGAGGCGTTGTGTGACCATAAATTGCTTATCAATAATGAAAAAAGTTATTACGTTATGATTTTTCAAAATCATTTCGGTATTCAAAACCCCATGGAAACTGTGCTTTCAAGACGTTGTGAGTTGAAGCTCATAACAGCAAATTTTCTGTTTTGTACTGAAACTGTTTTGAAAAAATAGCAACGGAAACGGTAAATGGAAACGGGTACTGAATTGAAAACAGATTTGAGACATGCACAGTAGTTACGATGAGCAGAGATATGATAGCCTGACTTAAGTATACCTAGTCTGGGAGTTTATAGTTTTCAATTTAAAAAAAAAAAAAAAAAAAAACTGTTTTGGAAACTTCTTATGGAAACACTTTAGTTTTAAAACACATGGAAACGTAGTGATTGCTGTGTTAAATGTGAAATCGATTAGTGTCTTAAATGATTTTTCTTGTTAATCATAATTTTATTTTGTTAAATTGCAAATAGTAGTTCTAATTACATGATAAATAAAAGAAATGTATAAGTATTTTCAAGTTTAAGTTTGTTTTGTACTGTAAGTAGTCCGTGTTACCATACGGCAACGTTACCTTATTGCAAAAGTTAAAGCGAAAATTAAAATTAAAATTTCACTTCACATATAAATTTAATATATGAATTAAAAAAAAAAAAAAAAAAAAAAAAAAAAAATCCATAACTAAGATAAAATGATTTCTACTAGTGTAAAATGATTTCCTACGATCACTATAAAAAAGATCAAAATAAATAAGAAAAAATTAAAAAAAAAAAAAAATTAAAATTAAAAAAGAAAAGAGAAGATTACGAGGTAAGCTGCATCATGAGTTCAGTTAAATCTAAAAAAAAAAAAAAAAAAAAAATGACAATAAAAGAGTTATAGATAAAATAAAATAGGTGAGACAAGATAATACCACATAGTCTGTACTGATTGTCAGTAACAATGGAACATGTGCCAATCAGTAATTAGGTATTAGAGACACCCCAAATCATATTACTCAGCTTAATTTTGATGATCTTACTGTATAGTCCAGGAGCCAGGTAGAAAAAAACAGGTCGAGCTGGAAAGTATTCTGAACTTAATAGAATTTTTACAGGTGACTCAGGGGTCCTCTGGGATGCCAATGCTGAGTTTTCGACCTCGTGGCCCTTGTGCTAACTTGGGGAGGGGGTAATTTTTTCCGCCCAATTTTTTTCGGGCCCAATTTTTCCGCTCTTTTTTCGGTTTTTCGCCTCTAACCCGAAAACTACACGTCAAACAAGAAAAATATACCAGTACAAAGTTAAAGAGCATCAAATTTCCTATAAAAATCACTGGTCATACGACTGTTTTGATCCATTAGGTACTGTGATGCAGCATTTTGAAAAATGTGGATTTAAAATTTTAGCATTTTAATAGGTCAGACTTCTAGGATCTATTGATAATACATAAATAAAGAGAACCGTTGAAGAGCGACGATCCATTTTAATTAGGGTGGTAATTTGGGGCTTTTTTTCGCTAGAAAAATGTAGGTGCCAACCTTATTTTCATCGTAACTTGCTTAATTTTTATGCTATCGACTTCTTTTTTTTGAAAAATGAAAGCTCTTTTTATGTACTATAAAAAAACTTCTATAAGTTTTCCTCGTAAAATGCAGTTTTATCGCTATTTGACTCTTAATCTCTCAAATTTACCATTTGACGAACAAAAGGTAACAATTAACAAGCCGTAGGTCGGTCCGTATAGGTCGCACAGGAATTATAAACAAAAGTTTTTCTTTCTTTTTTTATAAGCTACAATTTTTATATTTACATTTTTTTTTTTACATATTTTCCGAGTTATTCGCGAAAAACCGTACAAAAAGGTCGAACTACTTTTACTTTCAATCGCGAATAATTCCTAAAATATTAATTTTTTACTTAGAATTAGCTTTTCCATCGATTCCTGTGGTTAAATTAAAATAATAAATTTCAACCCCCGAGATGGGGATACAACCACCCCCGATGATGATATAGAAGGTATAGAATTTGATGCTTGGACCATTCTCTACCTACTGTCAAATTTTCAAGTAAATCTATGTATGACGAAAGAAGTGCTAGCCAAAGTTCTTCATTTCCTGGAGTATTGATATCTTTATCTTATGTAAAGATAGAAAGTCAAAAATTAATAGAAGGATAGAACTTTTTTACCTACGTAATCAATAAGTCACTCACATTAACTGTCTTCTTTTTTTTTCGGGGGGGGGGGGGGGGGGGGAAGGGCAGTGAGGGGGGGAGGGGGTTACAGGGGGTTACATATTATTATGGTATACATAGAAATGTTGAATACTCTAAATGATGATAAATCTATTTCATAAGGCCAAAACCACGTTTTTTCCGCAAAAAACCACATTTGTTAAAATTTGGCATTATTTCAAAATGCTGTATCTCAGTACCTATTGGGTGAAAACAGTCGTATAACCAGTAAATTATATAGGAAATTTAATGTTCTTTAACTTTGTACTGGTATATTTTTCTAGTTTGACGCGTAGTTTTCGAGTTAGAGGCGAAAAACCGAAAAAAGAGCGGGAAAATTGAGGTTTTTCCCCATTCCCCAAGTTAGCACAAGGGCCACGAGGTCGAAAACTCAGCATTGGCATCCCAGAGGATCCCTGAGTCACCTGTAAAAATTCCTTTAAGTTCAGAATACTTTCAAGGTAAATCTACCTGGCTCCTGGACTAGTATTGGTTCATTCAATAATATTTGAGATGAAATAGTTTGTAAAATTAATATTGCTAATTAAGCAAACACTGGAAACCCCGTAATAGCTACTAAACACATTGATTAAATTATCAGTTACCATAGTTTAATTACACTGTTTAAATTCGTTGGCTTTGCAAACTCGAATACGTCAAATTATTAATAATTTGACAATATTTGCAAGTAAGTAAAATTAGTTAAATTGAAGACATTTCGCGAACAAAACGCTACCGCACAATCGGGATTTGTGAAAAAAAAATTAGTCCATAATGGCAAAAGAAGAATGTCATGGCAAGAAAGAAAACTATGAATCACTAATTTATATCTGTTATTTTTAATCAGCCATAAGCCACATTTTGGCTGGATAACATGTGTTTCTCAGTTATGTTTTAATGACACCTTTTAATTTTTTTTTCTTCTGGGCAATAAGTTAAGAACCTTCAGCTTAAAATCTAAAAATATAGAGTCCGTAAGAAAGGATGCAAACTAGGGTTGCATGTGCGTATTGTACACCACTGAATAAGCCCAACACATTTTAAAAAAATCTGAATTCTGGTAAAAATATAATTTTTTCGTAGACTTCACTCAGTTTTTTTTATAAATAAATTAAGTAATGAATAAAGCAACGCTTACTTCTAATAGATTCATCCAATGAAATTGTTATAAAAACTTTTTATTTATATACATTCTGGAAAAATAAAAAACATAAAGGGTTTTATTGAAGAAATAAACTGTTTTGTTATTAATTCTAAAGAATATCTTAACGCAATGTTGCTAGTGTTGTTAAAAGGTAAAGTTTATAGGCTTTATAAGTAGCCACGTGTAAGAAAAAAAAAAATTAGAGAATATTTTTTAATACAGTTTAGTGAAGAAAGAGAAAGACGCCGGAAGGGCCAATTCATGTAAAGGGTCTCGAAGGCTTTAGTCGACAGATACTCAAGTAAGTTCTTAACTGAATAAGGGCTCCGGGGTCAGAGAGGTTGAGGTCTTGCAAGAAAGGGGTTATGAGTAGAGTATGAAAGGTTCTCGACACGGTTTCTATAGTAAGGTTACATTGAGCCCTTTGGCAAGTCTAAAGGTAAGAGTAGGTCTGGAAGCCGACTTACTATGAAAGGGCTAGGAGGAAGTCGGACCGAGTCGCTAAGTTTCCTAACCGCAGACTTCTCCCGTCCCTTCTGGTACGTGAGTCGGCCACACAATCCTAACTAAGTGAAAACCTACACTAGTTTGAAGGGTCCAGGTCTCTATACCCTTACCCTAATACTATGTTAGCTCCTTTTCCCTTCTGAGACACCAATTTGTTAATAATACCTCTTCATTGGCCTGACTTGATTGGGTGTGGTTTTCATTTATACCTCACCCTTTTTCCAGCCACCATTCTTTCGAAAAACCTCACGACGACAGAATAAAGGGTAGGGAAAGGACAAAGATATAATGCGACAGATTTGTTAAGGAAAGGAATTGAAGGCGGAGAGAAAATTGATTAGGGAGGGAGAAAACCATTTTAAAGATTTCTTGGGAAAAGAAGACCTCGAAAACGGACTCGACAGCAGCGCCTTCTCCGTTTTTATGTGGAAAAGTAAATTAGTTTCGGATTAATTCGAAGGGCTGGGCCGACCGAGGTCCAAATAGGACGGAATTTACTCTGAAGGGTGGATTTCCATTTATCATAAGAACCAAGGGATTTTCGGGCGACACGAAGATTTTGAAATGTAGCGTCCAATAAGTCTTCTCCTGCGAGAAATTCTTTATATTTATTTAGAGACGACATGCAACCAACTAAATCTTATAATGTCTTAATACCATTGCGACCCTCTATATTTTGACCTCATGTGAAATAACAACCTTTAAATCGTCCAACTACATAAAATAACTTCTAATCCCTTCAAAAAATAACAAGTAAGTAAAGTTTCTTTTTTTAATATTGATGATGACTGCAATCATAAGCCTTGGATAGAACATAACATGAAACATGATACTTATTTTTATATCAGGGAAAAACAACTATTGTGCTATAGAAGAATTTAAGATAAGGCAAATTGAAAAGACAAATACTTAAGGAACGAATACATTTTAGTTATAATTGTTCTGTATTGAGTTTAGTTATTTTTATATGTATTATTACAAAATGAAAAAAAATAAATAAAATGAAAAATAATATATATATATATNNNTGAATCAATATATACATTATATATATGTATGTTTGTATAATATGTATAAGTGTATGTACATTTGTATATTATAATGTAAATTCTAAAATTATTGTGTTTTTTGAAGCAAAACACACAAAATAATAAATGGCATTCTAATTCTAATTACAAAATGAAAACACTGCCAGTCCTAGAGTGACAGCATAGTTGTTGTTTATTAGTTTTTAGTTTTTGTCATAACATAGTTAATTGTGATCTAAGTGAAATATGTGTTTTGAACATTACTCTTATTATTATTATAATTATTAAATCTGTATGAAGACAGATCCATAATAGCGTACAAGATTGAATCGCGCGTAAAGAGCGAAGGAAGAAAACTTAGCTACATAATGCAAATCAACTTAAATATCATGGGTTGAGCACTTATATAATATATATCTTGTAATTTATTTGCCACTTCATAGCATCTCTACGACAAAATAGGATAAGGGGGATGTTTAAATATTGATAATAAAATTTTAAAATACAATCAATAGACTTACAAAATATAAGCACAATGACATCAAACTGCAGATTACCTGAAACAAAAGAAAATAAAATAATACATTAATTACGTGGGTAAATTCTTTACTCACTTCAAAGTACACAACGCTATTGTGATAAATTAATCTACGCTATTAATACTCTTGATGCTTTGTTAAACTTCTGCAAAAGGTCTTTATGAAATCGCTTTGATTCTTGCAGCGAAGTCAAAAGCATTTCTAATAAACTACTATTTCCTTTGTGTATTTCATGAATTTTAAGTCGATATCCTTATTGTTCCCCTTTTTCAAAATATTATTAGGATTAGTGTGGCTGACATAAAGGAGAGGTGGTACTTTGGTGCTTTATTCAGGAATGAAGTACAGACTGAACTCTCCTATTTGGCTATACCACTTTAGATGCAGTCCTATTACAACCAAGTATCTTCGATCGTCGCTTTTAGATACGTATTATTTTTAAGATAGGAAATTAATTATTCGTCGCTTATATAATTGAAACGATCATTAACTAATATAATAAATCAAGCAATCATTTATTTGTAAATATAAATGATATATAGGTTATCTTAAAGAGATAGCATAAATCGCCTCTCCAAGTCTATCTTTGTAACTTTTTGTTTGTTCTTACGCTCTGATTATGACTTTAAAAGACTACAAAAGTAAAATCGTCAATTTTTAATATATATTTTAAGTCAATAACGAAAATTAGGCAGTTTTTCTCACCATGTCAAACAAGTTAGCATAAAAAGTTGTGTTATGCACATATATTTTTATAAAACTATGTTGAATCAATATATACATATAAAATTAAAGTTTTGTCTGTAAATTGGTCAGAATTGAACATTTTTTGGATACTTTTTCGTTTTGTGCATCCCGAAAACCGAATCCGGCCTTCACTTTTTTCGTGTATATGCATGTATGTATGTATGTATGTGTGTCTGTCGCCTCAGTCAGACTTTATAGGCGCAAAACTGGCTAAATTTAATCGATTAATTTTTTTCAGAGGTGAGCGCAAACATGTTGTGCAATTTGTTGGCTTGGTTTCATCGAAAAATATTGAGTAGAACCAAAGTTATTAAATATTTACTGGTCCAGGAGCCGTATTTGATAGAGCAAATTACATTCACGCATCAAGGTTAATGTTTGTTCGATGCCTTATCAGCCTAAATACTAACTAGACTAGAGAACTGTCAGGTACTAGGCCTAGCTCTTCTATATCACCTCATTATTAGCTTTGCATTTGCAACTGCAACTGCAACCGTTACACGAATCACATCGCCTTCTGTTGGCTGGTTAAAACCGATAGATCTGTTATCAAAACTAATTTAATAGCTTGACTAAGTAGATAATGAAGTATATAAACACTAGGAAGTGTACCCACAAATACCTAGCATAAAACCCGCGCATAGCGCGGGTTGAAGGCTAGTTTAAAATAAAATAGACTGCCAATTAGTGTGGCACATAGCTTCCTCGCATCCTATTATTATTACTTTATTGTTATATTGTTTATTGTATAAAAAATATTAATAGTTATATAGCGATCTTTAAAACTTCAAAGCGGTGTCGCTGTTGGATTTACTAAAAAATGTATTTTTGAAAAAAATGTTTGTTTCATGGAATAGATGAATTTTAATTTTTTTTCCCGGCCTAAAATTCCAATTTTAAATTTGAAGTTCACGTTTACGTGAGCGTGACGCGTGAGCGCTTGGACGGATAACGTTGTCCAACGAACTCGTCCTGGGAACTGGTATAAAATAAACATGCCTACCAAATTTCATCAAAATCGGTCAAGATTAACTCAAGTTATCGTCGGACGTTTCAAAATTTGCGGACACAGACAACAGACAGACACGATACCAAAAATGATCCCTGATGTATGAAATGGATTTCTGTCTCAGAATTTTTAAAATCAAAGATAAAAAAGTTTTTCGTTCTCAAAAGTGAACACAATGCTTCCGTTACCTTCGGTAAGCTTGGAAGCAATACAAACAAAAATCGTCACAAAATCAAATTCTGTAATTGTAGTATCGAGTCTGAGTCCATGAAATAACATGCATAAAAGTAACTGACTATCACAATAATGACATTAAGCTAAAAGTTTGTGTATGAGTTAATTTTTTGGTCACCTCCAAGAATGTAGGACATGACCACTCTCCACCGCTCTGTTCTTTTGAACAGCTTATGTCCCGCAGAACAAAATAACTCAACAAATTCTATTTTCAGTCACTTTTATGCACGCTACCTCCTATGAATGTTTAGTTCTTTAAGATAAAATTCGCCTCGTTAACTAGAACTGGAACAAAATAAAAATAGCTTGCTCTGTTTATTTAACTGAGTCTATACCATACTCTACACACTATAATCGCGTATGGATTTTCCAGGTAAACCTCAGGCTAAAGCTTTTTTCCCAAGGATTTAAATCCCCAGAGACATGGACCACGTAGCTGGGTCCATTGAAACAACTTGTGAAGGGTTCTCGCCTTGATCCTTCTATTCCCTAAGAAGACAGGCAGGCCTATCCTTGCTAGAAAGCAGCTTAGTTGGTAGGTCGAAGGGTCGTTTTCCTCTCCGAAAACTGAAACGTAGGACTTTTAACGTAGAGCCAAATGGCTGCATGTGGCTGTTAAATCAAAATAATTGTTTTCTCTTTTTATTAATTCGTAAATTTTGCTGGATACACTTATAGAACTTAACTTTCTAGGGTGTATAATTAAGTTAAAAATAATATTTAGCCTCATTTATCACTCCATTTGAAGACCATAAGAAAACAATAAATCCATTTGTCACTGCTTCCACATTTGCCCATGACAATGACCTTAAAGTTTTGTCGAGCTAGACGTCCCAAAACAAATTTCCATTTCAAAAACTCATATCCGTTTCAGACATCAGGGAACTGATTTGGTTCCGATTCTGACTGACGGTGTGTCGGTCTGTCACTCAATTTATACGAATAAAAATATTTAAAAAACTACTCATATGATTTTATTGAAATTAAGATGATAGATCATAATATGAATTGGCCTATTTTTGGTACCTTATAAGTTTCAATCTTCTGCGCCTTTTTGTTTCTCTTCCACATGCATTAATTTATACCTATATCTTAAAAGTTCTCTTCTAATTATTTTATTTTTTTTTAAATCAATTTCTTTATTGGCAAAAGTTAACAAGAGTGAGGTTAACTGCAGCCATTTTAAATAATGATTTTAATTAGACAACAATTTGTGGGTAGTAACAATTTTCAAGGTCATTTTGTTCCTAATGCGGCTGCGGCCGACTTTTGTGGAGCCAACCCAGCATTTGCTTTGTTGATTGAGGAAACCGCAGAAAACTCAAATCAGGTTGGCTGGACTCGAGTCCTTCCAGATGTGAGGTTCAAAAACCTCACATCTGGCATTTGTAGATTTTAGTTATTAGGTGCAGTAATATGTTACGGTTTATAATTTATATCTTCTATGAATTTTATGGTTTTCTTTAGATTTTTAATTTTTTTTGAAAATAATATTTCTAACATTTTTTTTGTTATGNTTTTTTTAATTATTAAGACATTTGTATGGTTTGTCAAAAGTAGCCTGCAAATAGCCTTAGATGTATTTCGACAGCCTGAGCACATTTAATATTATTAAATTGATAGAAATGGATTACTGTCACGGACATATAACTTTTTGTCCTGCTTCCGTTGCCTTCAAAAAGTTCAGAAACAAAAAGCTGGAGGATTTAATTAGGCAAAAATATAGGTTGTAAAAGCATAACATCATTAAAGTACGTGATAGGATGTGAAGACTATTTTTCTTTATAATCAGTACTTACAAATAGTTGCAACAATCTACGTTAAATTTTTACAAGAATAACTATGGTTTTGCTAACACACCAACTAATTTCACTTAGTTTCCTTCACAGGGAATAAGACTAATATGGAAGTGGAGGTCTAAACCAGACCACTTCACAACTGAACTAAAAAGCCTTGGGTCCTGCTTGCAACTAAAACAAGGCTCTCAAGAGAACTAAAGTAAAGTAATAAACACATAGTTGTTATTCCTCTATGATGCTTAGTTATCTCTAACTTTATGTTTAGAGTTTGGCAACTTAGCAGAGAAGTTGAAACTAAAATTAAGTATTAGTATTAATGTGTATGAGTGTCGTAGTTTGTTTCTGATAAGACAACATATAAAATAGGCTTTTCATATTATCTGATAGATTCTATTTTAAATACACTTTAATTTTATCCATTTATTATATCCTACAGGGAGGGAGAGAGAGAGAGAGAGAAAGGGAGAGAGGGAGGAAGGGGAAGAGGCATAGAGAGAGAGAGAGAGAGAGAGAGAGAGAGAGAGAGTATTGTGATGGCGCAAACATTTGTTCAAAATCAATATTTTGATGGATTTTTACACATTGTAGTCCCCAGAGTCATTTTAAAAAATATCAGTCTGTAGTACATAACTCTTTTCTTCTAGAAACCGCGTAAGTTATCTAGAGCCTAAATAATGTATTATGAAAATGTTTGGAACAAGTTTGTCGAAGTGATTTTTATTTATAGTCGACCGGAGATTACTTTTACACTTAGCCATAGCTTTTTTTTTTAATGCTTCCTTAATTAACTTCTTTATTTTATAACCGTTAGTTTTTAAACTAAAAATACCACCGAAAAATGAAATAATTTAAATCGATATATTCGTGAAGATTTAGAAAAAAAGGTTGAACTAGCCTATACGGGGCATCAGTATAGAAATAAAAAAAACTTGCACATATAATTAAAGTCTTTTCTATATATTGATAAAAATGCACCCAATTATGGATTCTTCTTCTTTTCATAAGTTTTCTCTTAATACAATTTCCATCTTCAGTCCTCTATTTTGAGGCACAGGTTGATTTTGGGAATCTTGGGCGTATGTATCTGTTGTAGATTACCTGGGCTTCGATGTGGCGTTTCTGGTTTTTCAAGATAGTTGAAATGAAAAAGAGTACATAAATAATGCTATTTATATCAATATACAGGAAACACTTTAATTATGTATTCATTATATTTGTTAGTTTTTGCATTTCTATACATGATGCCCCTATATAGCTACTAGCCTATATAGTCCAACAGAAAAAATACAATCGTACATCTTCGTGTTACTTTTATACTAAGTACAAGAAATGCATTTTTAAAACTAATTTTCAATTCTACTTTTCTTCAGGACTCACAGAAAAGAAAAGGTTACTCCTTACATTTTATTCTGGAGTAAAATAGGAAGGGAGAAGGAAAAAGACTACATATTTGAAAATTTTAGAGGTTAGAAGAGAGTGGTAATGCTCTGTTTAAACATAAGTATTATCTTTTTACTTTTTTGGTAGTATTATTACTACGGAAAGATTAAATTTTAATATGAATTTTAGTATGAATACTACCAAAAACGTAAAAATGATTTTCTAATTGATTGTATTAGGTACAGGTACTAGTTTGGTACTTTATAATTATAAGCGTTATTTCTCGGTCTAGTTCTATGCCATTAATGTTGACTTCTCAGAATTGTGGAATATTGAAAGCTTAAATTCGGGATAAGGTATCAATAACGTCAGAGGAAATTATTCTCCAGTGTAGCTTAGTTGGTAGAGCGCTAGACTGTAAATTTAGAGGCCCGTGATTCAAATCCCGGCGCTGGAGTCCATTTTTCTCTGTATGTTTCCCGTAGTTAAAAATAATTATAATCTGATTTAAATTAAAATAACTATTATCTTTAGTGATTCTTCTTGAAACTTCTAGAAGATTCTTAGAACGGAACTCTATTCCTCAAGAGTAAAAATAAAGTTGTGGGAAAGAAAAGATAAGAAAATCAGTCCCCGAAACTAGGACTATGACATAACACATGCAGGATAATTATTGTATGGCTGTTATGGTCATTTACATAGGATATATTTAAAAAATAACATTCTTTTCTCACAAAAAAACAATGTCCAATTAATATTTATTTAATGTTCTTGGATTCTTAAATAAATCTACTTATTTTTTTTATTTATTTGTATTTGTTGTTTTGTTCTGTCTCTTTTACGAATCCACGTTTTAATTTTTGTATTAACACTCGGAATACCGGGTTCTTCAGGCAGTAATAAATAATAATGAGTTGGGCTCTTTATTGAACAGGCACAATCACTGCTTACTGCTTATGAATTTACGTCCACATTTTTTAAAATAATTTTTATACTTCTTTAATAATAATTTTCAAATTCGTTTCCTTTAAATTGATTAAACATTGATCATCAAGATAATAAATCAAATTGATCTAAAAAAAATCTCTGTTCTTTAATGGTAGCTAATTTGTGCAAAACTATTTACTTCGAAAAAAAAATATAAAAAATTAGCACAGCGCAGCGTCAAAACAAAGCCGCGCAAGGCAATACATAATAGGGACTTATTAGCCCGTTTTGGGGGTCCCTAGCTATATTTTTTGTTTTTAGATTAAACCTACAACACCCTGTATAATATTTATAAATACACATGCCTTTATGTCGGGTTTAATGAAGGAGTGGGATACCTACCCTTAATATTTTTAAAAGCCAAATGCTAATGAGAAATCATCAAGTTAAAGACCAGAACAAACTAAAGTCCCATTTAGGTTGAGAAGGGTTTTTTTTAAAGGGACGACATCTGAAACTAAAAATAATTATAAAGTAATAATATTAATTTGTAATCAGTAGTAATTTTAATTGAAGCTTTTGCAAAGCATTTTAATTTTTAATCTAAAAATCGGATATCATCTGCTATTTAATAAATACAGTCGATATTTATATGCAACTACTCAAAAATATTTTTAGCTATAAAACTAATGGTAGTCTATGTTAAGAAAAAAAAAATATTAGTAAGATAAAATATTTGTAATAAAAAAATAAATAAATATAGTTGTGATAATGATAATATTAATTTGGATAAGGATCACGTACATAGAAAAAAAAATTAAAAGAACATTCATTGTGGTCGTTTCTCTTACATTAGAAGTAAGTTTACTAAAAACGAAATCAATACGTTCATTCATTGAATACAAATTAAATCGTTTATATAAAATAAAAAAAATGAAATTGGAACGAACTTGGAATAAGTGATTTCATATTCCATTTTTGTCTGAGAGAAGAACACGAAACAAAAAAAAACAAAAAAAAACTGAAATGAATTTTAAAAACAGATGATGATAAAAAAAAAAAAAAAGTTAAAAGCAATATTGTTTTTTTTAGTATTCATCACTGGAGATTGTATTATTGATCATTAATGATTCAATTCGTGTTTATAAGAAGCAGAGAGAGGGAGCTTTATCAACGGTGATACGGAACAAATTAATATCAGGAAGGGGGGAATGACGACCTCTCCAAGAGGAATGAGGCATCCGCACAAAATTAATCCGGCTTTTATATGTATTATTCAGAGCTTGATTCACCGGAAAAACTGGCACACAAAAACCGCTTGCTTTTTCTCCACCCCAAAAAAGCATCATCTATCGGGTTTTCCGTATCGATAATAGCGACGGAATAAAAGGAATTCTACCCACACAAAAACAAAAAATGAACTAAATGAAATACAATTTCCCAAAAAAGCAACAAAGCTTCAAAAATATCCTTTTTAAAAAAGTATCAAAAAATCTAGGAAACATCCACACGATTTTCCCAATAGCACAGAAAAAAAGGGAACAATCGAGAGAAGACACAAACAACAAAAGTTTTATCGTTAAAAGCTTCAAGTCAGGTCACGATTTTTATATCCCTCCTCGATAGCAGTTTTATTATTATTTTCTTTACAGCAAAGCTCTAAATCACTTTTTTTTTTTTTTTTTTTTTTTTTTTTTAGATAAATCGTTTGAAATCAGTTAGAAAAGGAAATCAAACACTATGAAGAGAGACACAATACAAAGTGTGCTTAAACTGTTATATTATATTTATTTTGATTTTTTTGACACAACCAGTTAAATTAAATTTCGATAAAGGATATCCATAGTTTTAGAATTACAGTCTATAAGATTAGAGTTGGCACAATCAAAAGGCGGGAAAATTTTGAGGGAAACGATTCTATTGGTCCCCCATGTTGAATGCAACTTCAGAAAAAATAAATGCTCTACTCTACCCCTGTTCCACAAAAAAAAATATAACATTGCAACACCCATTTTCCCTTTTTATAACCCCAAAACTACCTCCACGTTTGTTGTTTCCCGCCTTCGATTGTGCCAACTCTAATCTTATAGACTGTAGTTTCCTAAATTAGGGGTCGCTAAACTTTTAGGAGTGCAAAATGTGGTGACATATAAATATGGCATGGGTCACTACATTGGAACAGCGATAAACATGTAATCTTATACAACCCCAAAACAATGCAAAGGTAATGCTTGAAAAAGGAGTCGGCTATTGGCTATTTAGAAGGTCAAGGAGGCTATGGACATAATAATCCAGGAGATAGCGTGCAAAAACATTTCTGACTAACATCAAGCTAGAATTTTGTGTATAAGTAAAAATATTTTGGTGCCTTTTAAGAATATGTGGTCGTCTAAGTTCGTCTGTAGGACATAGCTTGGCAATAGGCATTTGAAAAAAAAAAAAATCGGTGAAGAGCGGCAAAGTCCCGTCCTTTTTTGTGAAAAATGTGATTTAATAAATAAAATTTAATAAGTACTTATTATTATTTTTATTATCAGGGGTAGGGTAGCTCATTGCTATCGACTGCGGACCTCACATAGGAGGTCCTGGTTCGATCCCCGACTCCAATCATGTATGTATAGCTGCTAATGTGATGTAGCGTCTAGCAAGTTAAGAATGCCAATTAAACAGTTTAAATAGTTAATGCGATGTGCAAATCCCGTGGCATACAATAGATAATGTAATATGGTTGTATAAGCCCTTGAGGCAAGCAAGATGAAAAAGGAAATGGTGACATGAAATAAATGAAACAAAAAGTTCGCTATGTTTTACTGGCTTTTCTATTAAAAAGGCACTCTTAATCGCGAGCGATTAATTTATTTATTTTATCAGATATTTTGCTACCTCCAGAAATATATTCTTTTGCAAAATTACAAAATAATTTAAAGTGAAAATTATCAATGTTCATGAAAATCAGCGTGTGTATCAAAATGTTTACAACAATTTATATACATATCAAAGCTATCCAACAGACATTTTTACTTGAGCTAAGAAATTCAATTAATTAATTGATCAACTAAATACCATTAGATAATTATATCTAATATTATTACAATATAATTAATATTATTGTTACAGTATAATAATATATTATATACGTGCAATATATTAGTAATCATCTCAGATGGCTTTCCATTTCAGAATAGCTTAGTTTCATGCACATGTATGTAGTTCTAGCTAAATCGCAAGGTAATTGAGAATATTAGCATCGTCATTATCATATTCTCAGATGGGGAGACATCTGAGACGAACATAGTTCCGTACACATTTTGTTCTAGCTAAATCACGAACAAGTCATTGAGAATGTTTGCATCAAGTCATTATCATTTTCTGTAATATTATCTTATTTAAAACTATTAAATCATTAAATTTTTTAATGCTTCTTCAATAACAAATAGTTCGGTAAATCGTGAAACCTTATACTTTAAAATATGGACCTACTCCTAGTTTTAAGCTAACCTACTACCTAATCGGTCTAAAAGACCTAATCGGTCTAAAAAGTTTAGGATTCACGCATTCTCATAGACTTCTTAGAATATCTTAACACATGTAAATCAGTTAAATCTCCTGTCAAATTTTTACTCAAACAAAATGGAAGAAACAAAAATTTTAAAAATAAATAGTCTGTCAATTACTAATTAGTATGGCGCTTCTTCGTGTACTACTATGAATGAATAGTCACATGGGCATATTGCGATTCCACTGAGAATTGAAAGTTTGGTTGTTTCTACTTATTTTTACATAGTTAGGTTTACATTTATTTTGATTCAATATTTATCGTAAATGTGCGCACACGGTTGAAATTAGCTAACAACGAGAAAAATTAGACTTGACATAAAAATTACATTAGTTTTTAATATAGGATGGTTGGAAAAAAGTTACGAGGCCAAAAACAGATACGAGGCCAAAAAGGTTCCCTGAAGAACGCATGGCTTTTAGCGAATTTCCATTGGAAAAAATTCGCTAATGGAGCCACCCTCATGGCGGGAGTTGGACCCGGGAATGTGGCCAAAATACGTTTCAAAGGCCCCTGATCACGAAAAAATAGGTCTTATAAAACTTTATATATATATGTATTTCTAGCGGATTTCTTGTAAGCACGATAGCGCTCGAACGAATTGACGTATCAAAATGAAAATTGCACCGAAAAATCAAGCTCGTTGAGACGACGATCCCCTCTGAAAATGGGATATTTATGACGTCATTAACCCCTCCTAATGAGTCAGCAAATATTTTAAAAAATACAAAAAATCAAATGAGGTATCGCTTCTTATATTTTTTGGGGTCCTCAATCTAAAATAAATCCTACCGCGGGTATCCGCAAGCCGAGCGAATTTCCATTGGAAATTTGTAGTATTTGTATAATCGTAGTAGTTTGAAAGAAGTTTAAACTGCTCAACAATTATACTACAAATTTCCAATGGAAATTCGCTCGGCTTGCGGATACCCGCGGTAGGATTTATTTTTATTTCGAGAATTAAAATGAAAATAAAATAGGGTTTTCAGAACAATAACAAAGCTTCCGTTACCTTCGGTAAGCTCGGAAGCAATAAATAATAATAAATAAATAAATATAAAATCGATATTGAAGTGACATTTCTTTCTGATACGAGTTCATTGTTGAAGAGGGATAAATATTGCGTTATGGTGTGTAAATGATTTACTACAAGTACGAAGTTCCTGTGTTCCTGTGGGTGCCCATTCAACCCGTCATGGGGTTATTGATAGCAGTGGCCGGGTGCAGCACTGTGTGTGAGGCAGAGAGGCTTGTAGTGCAACCAACTCTCACAGGAGCGCTCTAACCATAATTATAATAATAATCTCATCCATTATAATGAGTTCACTGCTAAAATCTGAATATAATGATTGTCAATAAAAGGTTCTATTGTTTTATATTTCCATATAATCTAAGTCTGAAGCTCAATTATTCTTATAACAATCATATTTAACTTTCAATGTAGTTATTCAATAGAATATAAAATAGACTGCCAATTAGTGTGGCACATAGCTTCCTCGCAACCTATCATGTACTTTATTGTTACATTAACATTAACGTTATAATATTACTTTTTTGTTATATTGTTTATTGTTTGAAAACTATTAAACGTTTTTTTCCGATCTTAAACACTTCATAGGGATGTCGCTGTTGGTTTACTAAAAAATTGTAGATGAAAAAAATGTTTGTCCCAATGAATAGACGAAGTTTGATTTTTTTCCCGACCTAAAATTCCAATTTTAAATTTAAAGTTCACGTTTACGCGAGCGTTGCGCGTGAACGCTTGAACGGACAACGTTGTCCAACTAATTTGTCCTGAGCATGGGTAAAATGAACATGTCTACCAAATTTCATCAAAGTCGGTCGACATTTACTTAAGTTACGTTTCATGATTCACGGACACACAGACCGACAGACAGACTGACACGGAACCAAAAATTTTCCCTGATGTCTGAAACGGATTTCTGTCTTGGAATTTTTCAAATCGGAGACTTAAAAGTTTATCATATGCTCATTAGCGAAAAACGATCAATTGTGGTCCGTTGCATGCGTCGGACAGTTCCAAACCAGTTTGAAGTGTGGTTAGAACAAACCTGATATTTATGTATATAAAATTACAATTTTCAATCTTAAGTTAATCCCTTTAAATTTATATTTTACTTACAGCTGTAGTCTTTGGGGTTATTACATTAAAAATTAATATTTATATAATAATTTATTTATTTAGCGAAATAAATAAATAAAAATCNTGTATAACATGTCATGGTGACTACTCAATTGATGTATAACATGTCATGGTGACTACTCAATTGATGTATAACATGTCATGGTGACTACTCAATTGATGTATAACATGTCATGGTGACTACTCAATTGATGTATAACATGTCATGGTGACTACTCAATTGATGTATAACATGTCATGGTGACTACTCAATTGATGTATAACATGTCATGGTGACTACTCAATTGATGTATAACATGTCATGGTGACTACTCAATTGATGTATAACATGTCATGGTGACTACTCAATTGATGTATAACATGTCATGGTGACTACTCAATTGATGTATAACATGTCATGGTGACTACTCAATTGATGTATAACATGTCATGGTGACTACTCAATTGATGTATAACATGTCATGGTGACTACTCAATTGATGTATAACATGTCATGGTGACTACTCAATTGATGTATAACATGTCATGGTGACTACTCAATTGATGTATAACATGTCATGGTGACTACTCAATTGATGTATAACATGTCATGGTGACTACTCAATTGATGTATAACATGTCATGGTGACTACTCAATTGATGTATAACATGTCATGGTGACTACTCAATTGATGTATAACATGTCATGGTGACTACTCAATTGATGTATAACATGTCATGGTGACTACTCAATTGATGTATAACATGTCATGGTGACTACTCAATTGATGTATAACATGTCATGGTGACTACTCAATTGATGTATAACATGTCATGGTGACTACTCAATTGATGTATAACATGTCATGGTGACTACTCAATTGATGTATAACATGTCATGGTGACTACTCAATTGATGTATAACATGTCATGGTGACTACTCAATTGATGTATAACATGTCATGGTGACTACTCAATTGATGTATAACATGTCATGGTGACTACTCAATTGATGTATAACATGTCATGGTGACTACTCAATTGATGTATAACATGTCATGGTGACTACTCAATTGATGTATAACATGTCATGGTGACTACTCAATTGATGTATAACATGTCATGGTGACTACTCAATTGATGTATAACATGTCATGGTGACTACTCAATTGATGTATAACATGTCATGGTGACTACTCAATTGATGTATAACATGTCATGGTGACTACTCAATTGATGTATAACATGTCATGGTGACTACTCAATTGATGTATAACATGTCATGGTGACTACTCAATTGATGTATAACATGTCATGGTGACTACTCAATTGATGTATAACATGTCATGGTGACTACTCAATTGATGTATAACATGTCATGGTGACTACTCAATTGATGTATAACATGTCATGGTGACTACTCAATTGATGTATAACATGTCATGGTGACTACTCAATTGATATATAACATGTCATGGTGACTACTCAATTGATGTATAACATGTCATGGTGACTAAAAATATTTTTTTAGTGCCCCACCCCCCATCTTAATATATTAAGTGTTAAATTTAAATAGTTGTATATTCTTCCTCTAAACTTTAAGACCTTTAAATCATGGTGACTAAAGCAATTTTTTTTAGTCGCCCACCATCTTAAATATATTAAGTGTGAAAAATCCAAAAAGTGTCTAGTTGTCACAAATGCCGAGCTGAACCTGTGTGCCGAATTTCATATTCCTAGCTATAGTAGTTTATGAATTGAACGTATCAACGGACAGAAATACAGACAGAGCCGTTATATAAGGCCTTTTTTGTACTTCGTACAGAAACCTAAAAGAAAAATAAATACCTAAATATTCAAAATGCATGTTTCAAAAGAAATTTAGGATATAAATAGAGAGTTTATATCTACTATAAGTCGTGATACTTTAATGCTATCGTTAATTCAGAATGTCGAATGGTTTCATTAAATTAAATTTAAACTAAGAGTGTACAAAAGGCCTAATGTGGAGGTTACAGGGAGGTTACGTCTAATGAGGTTATATTTATGGTTAGATATGTTTCAGGTTGTTTTTAACAGTAGTATTTATGTTTATGATTATAAAAAATATAAAAAATGAAGTAAAAACAGGTGATACGACAACAGTGACAGATTAAAGTATCATGTGTTTTCGTAGTAAGACAATTTTTTACTTGCGTATACGTAGACCTGACTTTGGAAAGACATTGTGGCACTTGACATCTTATTTAAACTCTCCAATATGTCACTAATTCCAATATGAGACCAATGCACTGCTCGCTATTCGAATCGTCAATCTGAACAAGGTTTTAATTGTCAAGTGTTAAGCCTTGTCCAGACTGTCGAACCGAACAGAGGAAACGAGCCGAACATTGGTCTCTGCACATGCCCAGAGTGAGATGAGCAGGCGAAGACACCAATGCTCGGCTCGTTTCCTCTGATCGGTTCGGCATTCTGGACGAGGCTATAGTTGTTGCAACGTGTCAAGAGCCAATTTGCCAAAACGTTTCGATAGCGTAATTAAGAAACTTACACTGATAAATATATAGGTTTATTAAGTGTTTATCAACGTTTTCAACTAAAGATTGTTAGTATCTTGTGTTCATATCTTTTATTTTAAGTTTTTTTATTGAAACTGACCCGGGTTAAGTTAAATATATTGTCTTTTGACCTCACCTTTTCTTTGCTTTCTCCACTTTAACTATTGATTGGGATAAGGTCAAGAGGAAAACCCTGCATTAAAACTAAACCATTGATTTCAGCTGTAATCAAAATTCTCAATACATATATGTGTATTAGAGAAATACAAAGTAAAATGTTTTTTTTTTTTTTGTTTTTTTTATTATCAAAATAATGAACAGTAAATGTCTGATGAACATTGTAATTGAATTACACAGCAACATTTCATACATAATTTAAGAGCTGCAGGTTATTACTACCGTGGATAAATTATGTTCATATAATATTTATTCATAAAAAAAGTTCACAAAAATAAAGGACAGACAAGAGAAATGTTCTCTGATGTCTAAAAATGATTCTGTCTTTACATTTTTTAATTCGAGACAATTTGTTTTTTTCTTCTTGATCTTAAGAACGATCCGTTGCGTTCAGTAAACTTGGAAGCAAAAAGGGCAACACAATTAAATAAATAATTAAATAATGATAGTGCAGTTTGGTTTGAGCTGTTGAGCTGTAGATTGTTATTACTTTTAATTATATACAAATTGTAAGAGAAATTCATAAAAAAATAAGATAATCATTTTAATTATTATCTCACCTCAAAAAGAGAGACACTCATCTATAATATAAGCTGTGTACTAAAATATTTCTATTTATTTATGACCTTCCCCGTATTTCATTATTTTTAATGGTGTATCCAACATCCAACTAATTGAAAATCTTAAGTTAAAGCTGTAACAATATTAGAAAACAACGTAGATAGCATGATATGCATTTAATTTTCCACCTTTATTTATTATTTTTTTTAATATTTTGCAGAGGAAAACTTTATTACTGTATCTTATTCATTATGATGCTTACATTGTTTTAATAATATTTATACCGAAGTTATTTATAATATTTGTATTGCTCAACATGATGCACTCATCTCAAGATAACAAAAATATGTTCTTCTGTACTTTATATTTTTTGAGTATCAAACGTGTTTTTAATTGGCATATTATTTTCAAAGATTAAAAATTTTAATTTTTTACTTTTACTCACTACCTATAGTAGGAAAAGTATTGTTTTCACCAAAAAGGTTTTTAAATTTATCAATATAATGAGACAAACAACTTTTTTGTATAATTCTTTTAGTAAAACAAATACCGACACTGTTATGAAGTGATAAAGATTGCTAAATTTATTAAAGTGGACCTAAACGTTTAAAATTATAAGAAAACAACGTTTTTATTAATATCTTCCGTACTAACGTATAACGATTTTAATAAAACGTCATACACATTGTCTTAAGTACAATTGAATGTATATAAGTAGTTAGCAATGTATATGTACTTAGAATTGTAATTTTATAATTTATATATAATGAAAAATGTAAGGAACTTCGTTCCTACCGGGTGTCCCGCGACACCACACGTATTTTTTTTTTTTTTTTCCAATTAGGTTTTTTTGTAATCTATTGTCAATTAGCATTAATTTAAATTCAGCGATTAAAAAGTTTGTAAGTGTGGAGACGGAGAAGTCCGTTGAGAATTTACCCTATATTATATTTATTTTTCCTGTTTGGGCGACCCAGAGATTTAGAGTTCTTTTATATTGTTTTAAATTACCCTTTTTGTTTTCCAGGTATATGACCCCACGAGCAGCACTTACACAACTAAAATTTGTTCGTGGCATCGCGTCACATATAAACGTGGGAATTATAGTAACAAGTAAAAGTCTAAAGTACATTGTGACAATGCAGGATTGTTACAATATATTTATTTGGACTTACATTGTGGAAATTTCTACTAACCATCATTAGTTTCAGAGCGGACACTTATACCAATATCAGTTAACCTCTTGTATTAATCGTTCCAACTAACAATAGTTTGGGAGCATGTACTTATCTCGGCACGTCTTTAGACTGTTACTCCCCTGTGTTTTTTGGAATAAAATTACTGACTAAATAAAACTGTTAAGACAAAGGGATGTTTAGTCCAATGTACTTAGGGACAAAGGAATATCAGGAACATGTACTTAGGGACTTCAGGAACATTACATTTTTATAAGGGGAGTAACAGTCTAAAGAAGTTCCCTTATATCACTATCAAGTAACCTTATTCAACACACAAGTATAAAAGATTGAAGTCTATAGCGCAAAGCCGGGTTTACACGGGTAGAGTAAACAGGAGAGTAGAGTAGCGAGTAGAGTAACTCTACCCGTAGAAACCCGAAATAACGCTCAGTATTTATTTACAGTAGTACAGCTAGTAGCCGGTAGAGTAGAGTACTACACCGCATGCAGTAAAGTGGACTCTACTCTACTTCTACTTCCCCCTCCACAGCTCCGACTCTACTAGCTTTCCCACTCTACCCGTGTAAACGACTTCATAGCTAGTAGCAAGTAATTTCAGTGACATTTTCAAACTGTAAACAAACAGTTTTCTCTCAGGGTAGGTACTACACTTACTACTAGCTTATGTGTAAACGCTCCAAAATCAAAATTGATAGAGTGGGAAATAGAGTGCACTTTACTCGCTACTCTACTCTCCTGTTTACTCTATCCGTGTAAACCCGGCTTAAGTTTTACGCGGCTCTAAAATCTTGATATTCTAACATAGTAGTTGCAAAATAATCTAATCATGAGCAACTCCCTTAAGAATAATTGCGTTAGGAATGTCAGGAATCAGAAAAATTTCTAACGTGGTCTCCTTCGAAATATTTTCATTTAAAGTACATTGTGTCAATTATTCTATCTATTTATTTCTATGTATTAAATTTGATTGACATTTAAACACGTTGAATGTATTAAGTAAATAACTCTCATAGTTTGTTTAAAGACTATTTTATCGACAATTTACTAGGACGAGTAAATTTCGTTAAAGTAACTTTATAATCAGTTATAAAACATTCCTTTATTTTAATTCTAATTCGGGAACGGGTAACAAATCAATTAACAATTTAACTCTAATTGTTTTCTAGAATGAAGTGTCTCTCTTCTACCTTTTGAATTGAAACATTTATTAGTTTAACTTTCATTTGTTTTCTGTATCAAACCAAACGAGAGTGAAGTTGTTTTTTCCAACGAGTATATGTTAATTTTGTTGACGGAAGAATTCTAACTAGTGCAATTGTTTAAAATACAAAAACCAAAGCAAGTTCAAAGCGATTTATGGCTCATGAAAAAAACAATGCACTAAAATAGTACTTAAATACTTCTATCATCCGTATTATACTACAAAACATCTTTCATGTCCTACCATTAGCAACTTACGTCCCCGTAACTCCTATCACCAGCTAATCACATTACTATCATCATCAACTCACATTCAAATCACCGAAGTGGCTGTGTGCTGCCTGCTTGGCCATCACTGAATCAATACGGTACGAGATCGTGGGTTCGATCGCTCACCGTGATGCTCTAACTTATATGGCTCACTAATGATCACATAATATTTGCTTCTGCGGTACAATGAACAGAGGTATAATGTGTGAAGTGGCTGGAACTATCTACCACGAGGATAGTAAAATGGGCCTAATTGCTAGGTTCGAGCAAGTGGTTCGTCCTACACGTCTAGTTCTAGGACCTTACTACTCCTAATATACAAATTATAAACGAAAATGTATTCGCGTATACTTGAACGCAAATATATTAAATCAATTTGTTAATTGAGAATTATATTAACATTAAGCCCGAGGAAACGGGCTTAATTACTACGTTTTTATTAACTTAGTTTCTTGTTTGTTTGTCCGGTACAAATCTTGCAATCGAATTTTAACTAACATCCCGAGTAGCTAGACATTTGAAACTTTCAGAACACGATGACAATGCATTATTTTAATACTTTTAGTCATTTTTCAGCAGAATTAAAATTGTTTTAAGCAAGTTTGCCGTATGTAAAATTAGTTCAGAAAAAATCCGCAAGTTATTTTATTTGTTTTGTCATATCCAATTATTTTGGCTTTCTTCATTTTGACGGGTTTCAAATTTGTGTTTTTTTATAGAGGTAAACATTGAATGACAGCGAGAAAGGAAAAGTAAACAAATAAATGAATTAAGTAACGTGTGACAACCAGATTTAAATTTGGGACTACTTTTTTCACTAACATTATATTATACAGGGTGATCCAAAAGTTCGGAAACGGCTTAATATCTCCGTTAATATTTGAGATATCAAACAGCCTTTTATTTTTCGCCGTTTCAAAATGGCGGCCTGTTGAAATTACAAAATTGTCCTTTTTGACGTTTTAATTACGGTCAAAGTAAAGGTTTTAGGGGAAAAAAATGAAAGAGTAAATTTGTCTTATTTTAGGGTAAAAAATGAAAGTTTAACGGAATATTTTTCAAATTTTTATTTTTATTTGGTTACTATAGCAATGCACTTAGTCATTTTACTCGCAGGCGAAAATGTAACTAAAATTTTTTTTTTTAAACCAATTTTGAATTTTTGAGTTTAAAATAGGATAATTTTACTCTTTTTTTTCTCTTAAAGCCTTATTTTAGCAGCTATCAAGCGTTGAAAATGTCAATTTTGTAATTTCAACAGGCTATTTTGAAACGGCGAAAGATAAAAAGCTCTGGTTGGCCTTTCCAAATATACAGACATTACAGTATAGGGGTTCCAATTTGAAATTTTAAAGTTGAATCCAATATGGCGGCAACAAAAATGGCGAAGAGAATGGGTACCCATCAAAAAAGGTAGTTTTTTTATACATGATGAAGATAGCAACAAACCGCAGTTTGATATCTCAAATATTAAAGGAGATATTAAGCCGTTTCCGAACTTTTGGATCACCCTGTATAACAAAGCAAAATATGTATTAATCATTTCATATATGATTCAAAAGAAAATTTGAAAACGTAGTTACATACGTAGGTATATAAAAAGTTCCTTTTATATTGAAATTATTTTATATTTAGCATAAAAAAGTCAAATTAATTAAATTAATTTAGATAAGTTATTAAACGTGTAGCGTTATTCCCTTGGCTGAGCCTAGGGATTCAAGGACAATGGTTCCTTCGGCTTCGCCTCAAGAACCCACTATTAATCAAGATGCCCAAATATTAATCCTCAATCCCCATGGATCAAAGATATATTCATAAAACACAGATACAATTTGACCTCTGCAGAAGCATTTATAATGTTAATTTTTCGAGAGATCCAGGGGTTATTTTCCTTCTGTATCCTCTTAAAATTGTTCCGGAGAATAGTTGCGTCAAATTTTTCGTATATGGCCACTATCTTAAGTCAAGATAGAGGATCTTAAAAAGATATCTTAGCGAGCACCTAGTCTATTAAGGGCCATAATAAAAAAACAAGTAAGGCGCGCTTCGTAAGAACGTGAGGCGGTAATCGCCGGTTTCTGTACGATTAAGTTTAAATATTAAAAGTAATACTAGCATATTCTTTTTCTACCCTTCAAGACCTTTAAATTGATACATAACATGCATGGTAACTAAAAACTTTTTTTAGTCGCCCGCCATATTGGCCGCAATCTTTAAAATATTACGTGTGTTATTTTAATAGTTGCATAGTCTTTTTCTACACTTCAAGATCTTAAAATTGATGTATAACATGCCATGGTAACTAAAAACTTTTTTTTAGTCACCCGCTATATTGGCCGGGCCGCCATCTTGGAAATATTAAGTGTTTAATCTCCAAAATTTGTCCAGTTGTCTAAAATGTCGATATGTACCTGTGTGCCAAATTTCATGTTTCTAGCTATAGTAGTTTATGAATTGAAACAAGCCAACGGACAGACAGAGCCGTTATATAAGGTTTATTTTTGTACTTTGTACAGAAACCTAAAAACTAGCTACAATATTTCATCGTCGTAGAGATATCGTGATGATAATGAGCCAATTTGTCAGTCAGTCAATAATATTTGAATTTTATGTAAATAGTTACATTAGTACACAATGAAATTTGGCACACAGGTACATCTCGGTATTTTAGACAACTGGACAAATTTTGGAGATTTTACACTTAATATTTCCAAAATGGCGGCCCGGTAAATAGTTACATAAAATCCAAATATCATTGACTGGCTGACTCATTTTTTAGAATATTAAAGAAGTATACAATCAATATAGACTTATTAAGTATTTCTTCATTTAAAACAACTATATATTCATTTTTACGATTTTGGTAGTATTCATACTACAGAATGATTAAATTTTTTAGTTTCTTGTTTGTTTGTCCGGTACAAATCTTNTTTTGATTGTGCCAACTCTAATCTTATAGACTGTAAGTATGGCAGTCTCTACCCAGTCACAGAAGCCAACAATATGGGTTATACAGGTTATGGGGTGACACACTAAAACTAAACCATTTTCATCCATTACCATTACGATAATGTACAACAATATCGTACAAATTGTTTTGTACGAGTAAGCTTATTATCTTAGATTAGAGAGGCATTAAATATACATCTTATTTTTAAAATTTCTTTAGTTTCTCTATACTAAGTGATATTTAACCTAGTAATGTCACTCTAGGATTTGAATACTTTAATTAATTCTATTTAAACACTTTAGATCGATTTGAGCTAGAGATTTCTAATTCCGTGCCCGAAGGTCAGGTTCCAAGGAAATCTTCTAGTTCGTCATGCCACGGGGTTAACGTCAACCCACTAAACTTTCCAGAATATTTAACTTTTCACTCCCCCTCCCCCTCCCCTCTATCGTGTTATTACTTATTCAAATCATAATTTCTCTCAGCACTATCATTTAAGCTACTTCAAAAAATAATTCCTTCTATTTGGAAAAACAAATAAATATCAATCAATCTAATTCTGTTCTAAATAATCTTCGTTTTGTATATCTATATTAAATAGAGGAGACATTACGTTTATTTAGTATACTTCCCTGGTCCTGAATCTTGATTCATAGTATGTACCTTTCTTTAATTATTTTAAAATGATTGTTTCTCATCCTATTGGGGTTTCCAATATTTTTTCTGAACACTGTAGCCTTTGTGTAAATTGAGTTTAATCTTTTCTTTTATGTGGGGGATTCGATATTTATAATAATTCCATTATAATAAAAATAAAGAATAAAATAAAAATAATATTTAATGGGCGTCACAATGATCTAATTGTAATTACTCACAGTGATTTTCGGTCGCGATGTTTTTAGAGAGCTTCTCATAACCGTGAGTATTGTGACTCGTGATGTTCTTAGTCTATAAGATTAGAGTTGGCACAAACTATATAATAGAATAATTGAGGACGTAATATAATATCCTGACTTTAATACAACTGTAACAGAACAATTCTTTGTTGTCACTTAGATAATTTTCCAAGTCTATTCTTTCGACTTTAGAAAGAAAAAAAAGTAGGTAGTGATTTTGTTGCCTGACAAGTAAACTTTGCTCGAGGCTGTTTCCATTTTCCGGTTTGCTTGATGCTCGTTATTCAACGAGTTATAGAGGTGAAACGGCACCACACGTTGAAGGGAACAGGTGGAAAACTCTACATCTCCGGCTTTCCCTTAACTTGCATCTAGAACAGACATCTAGCACTTTCCCTCGGCTCTAAGGGCTGATCTCCCTTCTACAAACCAGCTGCTCCGCACTTCCTTCTTCTCTTTATCTCATAGCTCACTTTTCCGACCTTTTCAAAAACCTACCCGGAGGCAAAAACAGATTTATATAAAAGTTGGGAATAAAAATGGAAGAGAAACAAGTCTGGAAAAGAGGACTCGTTTGAAACAAATTGAGTGGTATTTTCTTTCTTTTCGTGTATCGACTAAAATATTCCTATTTCTTATATCATCATATTATTTTATTTCTTGTTATTGCGTAGAGCAGGATAATATAATTAGCTTCATTTTTTCTATAGTTTGCTTATCCATGCAGTTATAACAGAACTTTAATAATTTCCTTAGCTCTTCTATTTGTTTTCCTCTACGTCATCGGATGGTTATTTAAGAGATATTCGACACACTTAAACAAAATTTCTCATATACAAGGAGATTGTAATAATAGTTAGATGGCGAGGGAAAACCACTTGTTGGAACCTTAAAGTTATAGCTATTTCACACCCTCCAAAGAATTATTGCATCATAAGATCATTGGATTTTTTTTTTTTTTTTTTTTTTTTTTTTTTTTAATCACTTTTTTAGACTCAGGGGACTTAAAGAGGTGTTAATCCATAAAAATCTCAAAATTTAAACCCAATAATACTTTCTCTCTCTGTCTCTAATAGATTTCGTATTTAAGAATGTAAATAATGTATTGTGTAAAATATTAATTTAAGTAAATTGTTTAAAACCATAGAACAGGAAGTAGTTCATACACTATGCCAAAATAAAGTACAATATATGATGTACAAAAAAAATAAGGCTAATCTAAAGGTAACTAGGTTCGTGTTCATCCGGCAACGTAACTTAAGTGGTTATCTAAACAATAAGTTAGGGGTAGAAGCACTGAACCTTACTTCAATAGTAGTAAGGGTCCGTCAGGTTGGGCCATGGGCCTAGGCTCTTCGTGGAGATAGAGCTTCGAGATAAACACTTTCTTACAATTTACTCTGTAAATAAAACCAGAAGAGTAAAAAATGATCAATAAATGATATTTTGGCTTGTGGCATGTCAAATCATACAAACAAGCCGTAATTTTAAAAGTTTTAATACGATCTGATTTAGGGTAAGGGGCACACTGGACGGAAAAAGTCATAAGTCGGTCAGGTGTAAATTTAAAATTATGTATGCCACTTTCTTTCAAAATCGGCCCAGGAGTTTAAGCTGTAGGTGTCTGCACAGACAGACGACAGACATACATTTATAAAAACCACCTTTTTGGACTCAAGGGACCTTAAAACATGCATACCCATCAAAATTGAATTTTGGTGCCATAACAATACTACTCTTTAAATGAAAAAGTAAAAACTTTTTTTTTTAAATTTGATTTACAAACCTTCTGGTTTATTTTGCTGTAATGACGTTTGCAGGATCAGTGTAACCAATCTCGAAATAATGAGGATAAAATCGAAAACATTTTGTGTTATGTTAGAAGACTGATTTTTACTCATATTCCTGACCAAACAGCCTGGTAGAAATCTGACTATTCTCTTAATGTCTAGATCATCCAAAGTGTATTCTAAGCATAGAACTGTCAGGTTTGTGAGATTCCACACTGGAAAAATATAAATTCCTTTTTTTAATAAAACTATATTAAAGAAGTAGTTTATATCATAAGGTGAGCTAAGTTCTTCAATTAGATATTGAGCAAAGAAAGGAAGCGTTGCAAAATAGTTATCGTTATCAGGATTATTCCTTGTCTAAGATTATAAAAATCACACAAAAAATTCCTAATATATGATTCCACATGAAGGAGAAGAATAATAGAGTAATATGGTGTGGAATGGACACCAGCAGTTGAGAAAGTCTCGCAGTGCGGAATTGCAGATGCAATGTGGGATTGAAATCAACCAACTGGTGGTTGACGCCTTGGAAGTTGATTTTTACATAGATATATGTTTTAGCTCTTGGGGACAGGGACAGATGAAATTTCCAACATGCAAAAAACTACACGAAAAATGTGACACTTTAAAATCCCATTCCAGGAATTTAGGATTTAACAGGAGGTCGATAGGTTTTAATTTATAGTAAATTATTTTGATGAAAGGCGGGCTGAAGTTTCAATGTGCAAAATGTGACACTCTTAAATATCATGCCAGGAAGTTAGAATATAATAGGAGGTAGATTATTTTTCACTTGTATTCATTGTAGTACTAAATTTCGCCAATAGTCTATATACTTTTTAAATTTGAATAATCCTAACGATAAGGCACTGACTCTGGAGCTCACACAAAATGTATTGAATACGTTTGTTTTCACCCGACCTATGACTAAATCCCATGGGGTTTTCATGCGTAGATTCCATATCCAAGAATGATAGAGGAAATTTTACATTGCAGTCTATTTATCTTAGAAGTCCCGGATATCTGGTGGTTACTAGTTCGATTCCCAACTCTGGTATTAGGCTCTACGGTCACCGATATAAATTGGTAACTACTTACAGTCTATAAGATTAGAGTTGGCACAATCGAAGGCTCCCGCCTTCACAACCAACAAATGTGGAGGTAGTTTTGGGGTTATAAAAAGGGAAAATTGGTGTTGCCATGATATATATTATTTATTTTTTTTTTTTGTGGAACAGGGGTAGAGTAGAGCATTTTTTTTCTGAAGTTGCATTCAACATGGGGGACCAATAAAATCGTTTCCCTCAAAATTTTCCCGCCTTTTGATTGTGCCAACTCTAATCTTATAGACTGTAAGTATGGCAGTCTCTACCCAGTCACAGAAGCCAACAATATGGGTTATACAGGTTATGGGGTGACACACTAAAACTAAACCATTTTCATCCATTACCATTACGATAATGTACAACAATATCGTACAAATTGTTTTGTACGAGTAAGCTTATTATCTTAGATTAGAGAGGCATTAAATATACATCTTATTTTTAAAATTTCTTTAGTTTCTCTATACTAAGTGATATTTAACCTAGTAATGTCACTCTAGGATTTGAATACTTTAATTAATTCTATTTAAACACTTTAGATCGATTTGAGCTAGAGATTTCTAATTCCGTGCCCGAAGGTCAGGTTCCAAGGAAATCTTCTAGTTCGTCATGCCACGGGGTTAACGTCAACCCACTAAACTTTCCAGAATATTTAACTTTTCACTCCCCCTCCCCCTCCCCTCTATCGTGTTATTACTTATTCAAATCATAATTTCTCTCAGCACTATCATTTAAGCTACTTCAAAAAATAATTCCTTCTATTTGGAAAAACAAATAAATATCAATCAATCTAATTCTGTTCTAAATAATCTTCGTTTTGTATATCTATATTAAATAGAGGAGACATTACGTTTATTTAGTATACTTCCCTGGTCCTGAATCTTGATTCATAGTATGTACCTTTCTTTAATTATTTTAAAATGATTGTTTCTCATCCTATTGGGGTTTCCAATATTTTTTCTGAACACTGTAGCCTTTGTGTAAATTGAGTTTAATCTTTTCTTTTATGTGGGGGATTCGATATTTATAATAATTCCATTATAATAAAAATAAAGAATAAAATAAAAATAATATTTAATGGGCGTCACAATGATCTAATTGTAATTACTCACAGTGATTTTCGGTCGCGATGTTTTTAGAGAGCTTCTCATAACCGTGAGTATTGTGACTCGTGATGTTCTTATAACTAGGCATCACTAAGTTCTATTATTAAATCTAGCTCAATGCACAACACGTATTATAATATTCTTAAGAAAATATTAAATCATAAGGGTCGCAAAATGTGTGTTACTACATTATCCTATAACTACATCCCCTTAACCTAACTCACATGACCCCCTTCTAATTTCAACTACAGTAGGACCCGAGAACGCAAGCCCGCAACACTGGTTCTTATACTGCAAATTGCTCCTTACGAACGAACTAGCTGACTGGCTGAAACTGTAGTACACAGTAAACAATGTCAACTTTGATAATGCACCGAAAATTTTAAGTAAAAAAGATGTCTTCACTAAAGCTAACTGTTCGAAACTTATAGGAATGTATAACTGGGTTTTAGTAACAAAATGTATTTTAAAAGAAATAAGAAATCACAGAAAAGTACTTGCGTCCAAGTACTTTTTAGGGTTTTGTAGATGATTAAAATTTAAAACTAAAAAAAAAACAAGGGAGACAAAGAAAACCTATCCCCCTTCCCTCCCCGGTGGTTTTTAAAGTCTTTTAAAATCTCGGTATTTTCATAATTTTGTTAGCATAATGAGTCTTATAATCATGAATATACGAGTAGTGTAACTCTCTTGATGTTCTTATAATTAAAGGCATCATAATTCTTTAAGTATTTTCATAATTATATGTTTCAGTCTAAAAAACATTAGTATATTGACGGTTCTCATAGTTTCCTTGGATTTATACTACCAATAATGATTCTCATGATGTTTTTATAATAATTACTAAATAAAAAACGTCGAAATTAATACCTTTTGCAATTTGGTGCTTCTTTTATAAGTTGATGGATGGTTAATGTGTGGTAATGTTGTTAAACAATCAGTTTTTATCCATTATCAGACGTTTCGACTATTAATATTAAGTCATTTTCAATCATATAATATTTTCGTTTATATCATTACCATACCTTAATCATCCATCAACTTATAAAAGAAGCATAGTTGTTATTGTGATTCTCAAGCGTTCTTATAATGATTGTTATATAATCACGATACTCTTGTTACCGTTGGCGTAGTGATTTTCATGGTGCTTATCATACTCATCTACTTAATAATCCTCGTGATGTTTCCTTAATCACGTTAGTACAGTGCAACACGTTAGCATATAGTGCAACACGTAAGCATAGTGTGCATATTCTCAATTATAAGTCATTAAATTATACTACTTAACTCGTCAAACTAAACAGGTCTTAGAAACAAAATTTTGATAACTTAATAAATAAAAAATGCAGGTTGAAACTTAATCACTCAGCAGAACGCTTCCCGAGGCTAGCTTTAATTAAAATCCTATTTTCGTTATAGTTATAATATATAAAAACGCAATGTAATTTTCCACAATGTGCATTGAATTAGTTTGATTACTGACTATTATCTTGCTTCGTTATTAATAAATATAATTTCCGAGTCTATAACAAGATTAAAATGGAAGAGAGAATGCTGAGGAACAATTTTCTACGATAGCAATTTGAAGTGGTGGAATAGAGAAGAAATTATCAAGCCTGTGTAACGTTGAATAATCTGAGGGAATTGTTTTAATAAATGTATTATAAATAATAAGAGATAAGATCGTACACAATTATAATCCGAAGGCTGCAAATGACGGCTTCCAATATAAGAGCGACGTAATATTAGACTAGAATACGACCGACAAAACCTCTAAATTATTCGAAAAAGCAACTTACTCGATGCTTATCTACGGAACTTAAATATAATTACGTCTAAGCTTCTATACATGTAACTTATACATACTTACGCTTTTAGTCCGTAGTAATAACGTTTACTTTATGCTTAACAAGTGTGAGTTTAAGGTTTTTAGGCCTTTTAGCGGTCTCTTGGGTTAACGTGAAACTCTAAACATCTAGCCCGTTTTCCAATAGCGACCGTATCCTTAAAGCTTTCTCCGAGGGAGGAATTAAAACGTTGAATTTAATTTTGTAGCGCTACTAAAAGATAATCTGGCAACTGAAACCTCGAGTTTAAAGACTTAAAACCCCATCAATAACGCTATTAAACAAAAACCACACAGACAGTAATATTAAACTTTATTATTATTCAATAATGTTAGTCTAACATTTATTATATTTATGTCTGGTCTCGAGCCAACCGAGATTTTCAAACACGTTTTATTACTCATAAAAATTCATATTAATTGAGCTATTTTCAAAAAACCGTCCAAGATTACTATCTTAAATCAATAAACTAAAAATACCCCTTACAAAAATCAATAACTTATTTTGCTACAGAAAATATTTAATGTAATTTAAGAGAAGGGAAAACACCAAATGCATTCCGATTATAAATATATTTATTGTAATTAAATTATCTTTGTTAACACGTTCCATATAATACAAATAACTAAGTGCTTTAAAATGCAAGTATGAAGTGTAAGTAGAATATCTTGAAAGTCTTAAGTATTATTAAGTATTAAGAAGATAATACATTTTAATTACTAAAAAAGATAAATAATGTATGTAATTAATTTATAGATATGTATAAAACAAGTGAACTTTAATAAAATAAACTAAATTTCACTAAAGGAAATAAAAAGATTGTCACAGATAAGAAAAAAGTCACAGATAAGAAAAGAGTCACAGAAGTAACGATCACTCGTTACTACTATTATAAATATAAATTATTTATCTGTGTAACTAATCGCCTGTACAGCCAAGAAGTGGCTGAAATGACCGAACATCTTGTTATGTCTCCAATTGATCAACTTAAATGTATTTTGATTATAAAATTGACAACTAAATAATGTTTAAATATCATATCAAAAATGTCTGCCACTTTTAACAACACATAACTTCTTTGCGTTCTATCATTAAATAATAAATGATCCCATTATTATATAAAGTACAAACCTAGGATGTAAGCTTTACATATTCCATATAAATAATGCTATACTAAAAGATGAACGTGTGGACGTTTGAACCGGCTTCGATTTATTGTGGACACTTTAATTTTTACTAAATATTAAATGTGAGCATGAGGTTGAATTTAAAATAGCAGTGGCGGCAGGCTCATTTTGTCGTACCATTCAAGTTTATAGTTAATAAGGTATATGGTATTTCTTAAACACGTAACAGAGTGAAAGACGTCTGATGTCTGAAACCAATTTCTGTCTTAGGAAATTTAAATTTGGAGACATAAAAAAGTTGCAATGCTCACATTAAATCCGCTAAGGTAAAATCGGAAGCAAATTTTCAAAAAACTTATTATGTGGTTTCATACGAGATTTGAAATGTAAATTATGCAATAAAGGCATTAAAGGTAAATGAGAGCGTAAAAGATCTTATATTTTCTAATAGGGTTTTGAGTCTCTTGTGTGATGAATTAATAGAGGAGAAAGAGCCTCTCGGATGTTCAAGGTTTTGAAGCAGCCATTTCAAATGCACATGATAATCGAAAGATTAGATATTAAAGGTTTGGCATAGTGACTCAAAGATACACTTAACAAACTAACAGGTAAAGTCACGAGAAACCTAGGAGATGGACATTAACGATTCTGATGTACGCATCGATCGACAAAGATCTTGAATTATAGGGGTAAAGGCTAATCGAAGCACTATCTGGTTCTCTCTCAACTTTCCCTCAAAACAGTTGGCCCACAGGTTAAGACGAGTCTCATCTGATAAAGCGAATAATTAGAGACATTGGAACCCAAACGACCTCAACTTATTCCCAAACTTTAAATGGCTGAGAACCTCCCAACGTGAATAATCGAGTGAACTCGAGTTCGGATCAGGGGACAATTTAAACAGGAGTTCGGATACGGGGAAACTTAAACTCGGGCTGAGTAATCAGGTTTAGGACGTTTAACTGACACAATATAAGATTTAAGAGGATCAAGTTGTCAAACGATTTTACAAAATTTTATAAATTAAAGTACGAAGTGAAATTTAACAATCCATAGCATTTAGCTAGAAAATTTACTCGTACAATGAAACACATCTAACAAGGAACGTCTAAGGGTGGTGATGGTGATTTTTTTTATTAAACAGCTTGAAAGAACAAAGAGGTGGTATTTTTGTTTATAACAAAGATAAAGTTTATAAACAACTGTAAGTATTACAACTACTACGTATTGCTACTACTATAAGTGCTGATAGCAATCAAAATTGACCACAAATGAAAAATTGTTTTTATTCTTGTGGTCAGACAAGTCACTGATTATTCCTTATGTGCGTTATTATTTACTCAGTATCTAATATACCACAATGTTATCTAAATACCACAAAATCTCCGTCAAAACTACCAAAGAAGAAGAAAAGGTAGAAATCTGACAATAGAAGAGAATTCGTCGTCTGTGTACGGCCAGAGCCCACGCTGAGTCCGGACTGGCACGAGAATAAAGATCAATGTAGTTAAAGCGTGGAAGCCACAGTAGAGGGTTTCGGGTTTAGACAGTTTGTCGAAACTGTGGTCAATTTTGATTGCTAACAGTGTTCACAGACTGTGTAGTTGTTTATAAACTTTATCTTGGTTATAAAACAATACTACTTCTTTGTTCTTTCAAGCTGTTTCTTTTAGGTTTGTGTACAAAGTACAAAAAGAAACCTTATATAACGGCTCTGTCGGTCCGTTTGTCCCTTGGTGTCGTTTGTCCCTTGGTTTGTTACAATTCATAAACTACTATAGCTAAAAACATAAAATTTGGCACACAGGTGCATTTCGGCGTTTGATGCAACTGGACACATTTTGGAGTTCCTACATTTAATATTTTTAAGATGGCGGCCCGGCCAATATGGCGGGTGACTAAAAAAAAAAATTATTTACCATGGCATGTTATACATCAATTTAAAGGTCTTGAAGTGTAGAAAAAGAATATGCAACTACTACACCTGATAATCTTTACTAAGTCGTACAGAAACCGGCGATTATCGCCTCACGTACTTACGTGAGCGCCTTACTTGTTTTATTGTTGCATGATGGATCTTATTTATTGTTACATCGGTAACGTTGATACCTAAATGGTTTCTTTATTATGGGACAAAAATTTAAAAATCAGTCAAATCGGAATATTTTAGATACGTCAGACCAGAGGTGATGATATCTCCATCCTCACTTCTTAACATGATTTCATGTACACCAATCCTTTCTTCTTTTTTAATAATTAACCCTTTCTGTTTCAGTAAAAAACAATGTATACTTCTTCTATTAACGAAAAATTACCTTTGTGCCAATTTAACTGACTTGTCGACCAACTCTTTCACGCCTCAAGCCGACACTTAACGTGCCTGTTTCCAGAATCTAAATCTGAATCAGATTCAGCGTGCACTCTAACTGACTCTGTCTCAACTTTTACATAGACTCTTTATCTCTCACTAAAACTTGTGGTAGAAAACCGGACTGATTTTAGTGGAGAAAATTATTTAATTTCTCTTAATCAAGTGATAGTACTGTTTAACTATAAAAACAATTTCACAATCATTGGAAATATCTCTAACCTCTACCTGATGTTGAAATTGAAAGAAGTCAATTCGACGTACCAATAGGCTTGAACCGCTAAAAGGAGAGATGTTAAAACTAGTTTCTGTTATCTTTTGGATTTTTGTCATGACATATGAACAGACAATTACTAGCGGTAGACTAAGTTCAACTTGTAGGCTCTCTAAAGAGAAGACGGAAACTCTGAAGCGGAAACTCAAGAAACAATTATATATGTAATCTTATTTCCTAAACTATATCCTGGCTTTAGCACGTCTTAGACGACTAACTTTTGGTCTCTCGATAGTTTCCTTAAAGAAGTTCAAGGAATTGTCCCGGAATAAACTTTTAACTTGTTTTGAGTCTATTAACCTGGTTAGGGAATAGAAGGATCTGGAAGACTCCTTAACTTTCAAATCGCCGCAAGAGAATTCAAAATTTAACTTATAACTTATTAAAAGATTCACTTAATAATTTATTTATTGGATATATTATAGTAATCAAACAGATTGATAATTGGTAAACACTTCAATAAAAATAATGCACTAATGGTTTAATTAAAAACAGCCTTGTAAAATAGAATGTAAATAAATAAGAGGATTAAAAGAACAATAAAAAAAACACTTAAACGGGAAAATTATTAATATTTTCTACGAGCTTGATTTATAGAGCTGACCGAAGCGAAGCTCTTATACTACATTTTGCGTTTTTTATGATGCATACTCCTCCTGAATGGCTGAACCGATCTACACAAAATTTAGCACGGTCATAGTGACTAACCACAGGAAGGTATATATCTGAAATGGTCCAAATTGGTACACAGGGGTACGAGGTACGGGGTACATAAGTTTCCTCCTGCGTGGCTGAACCAATCCGCACGAAATTCGGCACGGTTAATGTGACTAACCAAAGGAAGGTATATATCTGAAATGGTCCAAATTGGTACACAGGGGAACGAGGTACGGGGTACTAAAGTTTCCTCCTGAACGGCTGAACCAATCCGCACGAAATTCGGCACGGTTAATGTGACCAACCACAGGAATGTATACATCTGAAATGGTCCAAATTGGTCCACAGGGGTACGGAGTACGAAGTACAAAAGTTTTCTCCTGACTCCTGTACGGCTGAGCCGATCCGCTCAAAATTCATGGTCACAGTAACCAACCCACAGCAAGATTTAAATCTGAAATGGTCCAAGTTGGTACACGGGGGTACGGGGCACAAAAGTTAAAATTAGTATATACCCTTCAAGATGCATGTCGTTGGAAAGCTCATTAAGAGTACAGTTATTGTTGTATGTTAACTTTGGTCATATTTTCATTTATGAGGGGTCCTTCTATTGGTAAAATAGGAAAAAATGAAAAAAAATAAAAATAAAAATAATAATAATAAATAAATAAATAAATAAATATGATTAAAATGCACGCTCAGCTCAATATTGCAAGCATTGCACACCTAGTATGATTGATAAGCCTAAGCAAATGTGTATTTTAAATATTACAATAAAAATAAGTAAGTTCAAAGTAAATTATATATTATTATGTAATACTAAATACTTAGAGAATTATTTTTCTAAACCCGTTTTTAACCAGTGAAATAACACAAGTTGCATATTATGCAAGCCGAGTAGATGTGAAGAAAAATATACAATTAAGTGCACGAGATTTTTCATATTTTACAGTATATACTTAAATTATTATACGTTAGCTATATATTAGTTTATTGTTGAAAAGAAGTTTATTTTCTCGTTTTATTGCTAGAGACTGTTAATTGGATTAGGGAAGGTAGGAGAGCCGAGGTCTGTAGCCGAGAGAAGCCGGGTAGATATGAGATATCGTGTATTTGTATATCATGCGAACTTTGCTTCGCTATACAGACCTCGCCCTGCACAACCTGATAAGCGCCCCCCCCCCCCCGGTTCTTCACAGCCAGTAAAACACGGAATACTTGACGTGTTAAGTTGCACATCTAGATAGACCATAGCCCCTCCCCCCCGGGAAATAAAACTACCACTAACAGCTTTATGAACCGTTTCACAAAATTTTCCAAAAAACAACTACTCCCCCTTTAATTTTTCCGCTTTTCCTAACTCGTCCTTTGCTACGAAGGGGTCAGAAGTTGGTGTGGGAAAAACCTCTTCTTCTTTCGAAATAGCACTGTCTTATCCACCAAATTTCGCCTGAAACTTGAAACTGCAATTACGCTCCCCTCTCCCTAGCTTTTAAAACACCACGCAAAGTTTTGAAAAAGTGTGAAGTGAGAGGAAGCGTTTCTTCCTTCCACAAGACCACAATAATAACCTGACTCCTCCCGTTTATTTCACCACCTCCTCCCCCTCCCTTCCCGTCAAGCTTGCCACAATGATAAATTCCTCGATTCCCTCCCCCTCCGTTTCCGATGCTTTACTGCTCCCCCTCTATATCTGACCCTATTTTCCAAAATTATATTTTGAAGTGCGGAAGCATTTCTGTGAAATAAAACGGTAAATTTCCCACCCTAGAAATTAAACGTTCTCTGTTCAGACAAGTGCGTGTCAGAAATTCGAGTGTGAATTTGTTTCGGAATCAAAAATTACCATTTCCCCTTTGTGTACAATGTGCTTTTGAATTTTAGTAAACATTCGTTGTTTTTACTAAAACACTTTAAAATTCACGCTTTACAAACACGGTTCACCATCAAAGGCATTTGTCTGAACGAAATGTTTCGCCTGTTACAAACTGCTATTTGTTATGCGTTGTTTTGTTGTAACTGTATTATTACTATTGCATAAGGACTTGTGGAATTTATGGTGGAAAGGTTGGATTTCGAATCAAGGATGCGTGGTGGCAATTTAGAGGGCGAAGCTGGATACAGGAATAGTAATAAAACCACCTACGTATGATGTTTACATCAATGCGGGTAAAGTTAAAATTATCAAATAACTAAAGTTACCAATTTAAAAACAAAAGTTAAACATCATTATTATTAGTTTTGTTAAAACAAATTCGGTATATGTAAATGATATAAATATATTTATCTTTTATACAAATATAATACATAAAATAAATGTCGAGTAATCAAATATAAAAAAATAAACTGTACACGTAGCATCTTAGCATTGGATGAATGGCCACGTACTTATAAAATAATTTGATCCCACTGGGAATTATAAAAGTGTGGTTGTTTGGATCTGTTTAGATTTCTTGTTTTTATTCAATATTAATCGAGCGCATAAGGTTAAAAATTATGGGACCAACAGTGAGATAATGACTGCCACGGATGACCTACATTCTTAAGATGTAGTTTGTAGATCTTAAGATCTACTTTGTAGTTCTTAAGATAAAGTAATTCTTAAGATATGGTCTTATTAAAGTGGTTCGAAAAAAATGTTGACTGTCAGGCAGGCACGTGGTCAAACATTTTACCAGATGTCTAAAACGATTTTCTGTCTATAGGATTTTTCGAATGCGGAGTCATAAAAAAGAATGACTACAAAGCTTTCCTTACCTTTGGTATGCCGTATGCTCGGAAGAAAAATATAACATTTTCTCAGAAAGTTAAACATTCAAGGTAATTGAAGTTTTTCTTTTGTGGACTTGAGGTTTCTTATTTGGAGTTCGTTGTTGTTTGGAATGAAAGTCCTTTTTTTCTTTTATTATTATATTTTAATGTACAAGCTTTCACCCAGGGAACCTGGGCTTCTTCAGGTTTTTAATGTTAAAAATACTGTAAATTTGGAGTAAAATGGTCAAAATGAAAAAAGTAAAAATGAATTTTGGAAATGAAAGTCTTACCAAGTTAATTTAATAAGTATACCATTTATCTCTAAATTTACAGTATT